>CM076578.1:855200153-855497311 GCA_034641835.2 Pinus albicaulis
GCAATAGAAGAGGATGAAGAGTGTTATCACTCAGATTTTCCTTGAAGTTGTTGGAAGAGGAAAGGAGTCTGAGGTAACCACAAACCAACCTTTAGATACAAAATCTAGCCAATCTGTATCCAGAGAGGGCTCTCTCTTTAAAATTTAGCTTTGTTCTTAGAAAATATTAGGCTAGTTATAAGTCCAGGGGTTTTGTTTGAATTTGAATGGTGGAATTTTCCAACTGAGGGCAAGATTGAGTATTTTAGGCCATTGGGCTATGGAGTTGAAAATATGGCTTTACTGGATTAATTTTTTACACAAAAGATGGCTTTGCAGGGCAAGATAGCCAAACAAAGAACAATTTTAGATCTAAAGTGAAATGGGATGATTTTAAAATGGATGAAAGGCAATTGAGAATATTTTATCACATTCAAAGAGGGAAAATGAATGATTATCAGTAAAGAGCAATTAAGTATTCTTTACTAAACAATCAAAATGTTTAAACTAGAAAACAGGAGCAATTAAGAATTCACTGTTTAAAACTAGTTTAGAAGAAAAAATTTAGAATAATAATGATTGAAATCAGATTACACTTAAGTACCTTATTATTTATTCTTTTTCGTTAATAATTCAGACATGAAACACAATGATATAATAAACAAGTATAAAACTTTAAAACATGAGATAGAGATGACTTATTGATCTGTAGTTTGACACATGAATCCTGCAAAAAGTCTTTAGCTTCAATTCATCATCCAGCAAGCCACAAAGAAATTTCTCCAAAAGAACTTTATTTCAAAAAGTCAATGTTATAGCAAAGTAGAAGAATCCACCCTCAATACTTCCAAGAGTGAAGTATTTATACAAATTCTAAACTAAAATATCTTGAAAAAATATCAAGATTAGTTCACAAATCTCTCCAACTATTTTACATAAATAGAACTTAAGTAAAGGACACTCAAACTAATGCATATATTTGGCACTATTTTTTATGGATAGGTGATGAAAAAGAGGAGAATTCAAATTTGATCCAACTCTTAGTTGATGATGAGGCATCCAAGTCACTAACTTCTTCCTTTCTTTGTGCATTCTGCTCCAACAATTATGCAAACTTGGGGTCTAATGATATCTTTGTATTTCTAAATCCATAATATATATCTAAAAAGTGAAGATTTTATCGTGGATTAATATGTTGGTGAGATAAACCTCTTTCAATTTCCTAAAATTCCTCTCCAGCTGTGCACAATAGGCTCTGCAAAAATATGTGTAAAACAGAGTTTTACAGAGTCTGAAAAATAGCCTGTAAATATGTGCATGTATCTCTGATTTTGAAATCACTGTGCAAAACATGAGATAGGTTTTTGTAGATGGATCTCTTAGAAACAAAAACCTCCTTCATTTTTGTATGATGTATTTCGGATTGGCCACAATATTCTCTGCAAAATGATGACCTAACTAGAATTTTCTGCAAAAAATGCTTTCCAACATTGTTTAATATTTCCAAAACCATAATAGTTGTTAGAAAAGTGAGAGAGGTTTTTGTAGATGGTCCTCTTAAGAACATAAAAATCCTTCAGTTTTTCAAAATTCATCTTGGATTGATCACAATAGTTTCTGCAAAACAATGACTAAAACATGAAATTTCTGCAAAAATGTTCCTTCTTGTTGTGTTTTTCATCTTTTCACTTTTTTGTTCTTTTGACTGTTTTACTTTTACTTTAGATAAACTTCATTGTGGCTGGTGAAAGTTTTTTCATCTTTGTTTAACCCTTAATATCTTCATGTTTACTTTCACTGTTTACTGTTTACTTTTTACTTTTTACCGCTCTATTTTTATCTGTCTTCACTTTGTCATGAACTTGTATGTTCTGTTTTGTAACTGTCTTCCCTGCTGTTTATCTTCATGCTAGCTGATTTACTTGACTTGGTCTTCAATCTGATACTCTTTAATCCTGATACTCTTTAACTATTCTTTACTGTGTCCTTTTACCTTCAATGTGTAGTTTAGGTTTTTACTGTCTGTTTCAACAGTAAATCGTTTAGTATCCTGTTTCCTTTGCTTGTCTTCAATTGTATGTTTTATCTTCCATCTCTGTTTGAATAGATTTGATAACACTCTTGGAGTAAAAAAGTCTTATGACTAGTATTAAGACTGTTTATCCAAGGATGTGGTCTTCTGATCACCTGTAAAACAAAACAAATTGTTAAGAAAGCATTGGTTTGTAGGGGAGGTCGAAAATGTTTCATTTGATTTTGAGAGGTCTGTGGAGTGAATCTAGAATGATTTTTGGGAGGTAAACCATGCTCGAATTGGTTAACAGAGGCTTCAGGTGGCGCAGCTGGGTTACAAAGGGTTTTACTGCACAATCAGGTGAAAATGAGCAACACTAGGGTGTTTGTGTTTAAATGGGTAAACGATTGATATTGGTGGGTAAGCTTTGAATGAACAGTGGACAAATGGCGCTGACTTGGCGATGTGAAGTTTTGTCATTAGTGGGAGGCGGTAAGCGGTACGCAATCACACCGCTTTTGGGGAAAGGTGGTTTTGGGCGGAGGGCGAGCGATTCCATACAATGAACGCGTGGCGCATCACTATTCAGAAAACCTCTTGGCCATCGCGCGTTATCATTCAGACGAGGATGGCCAGCGATATGGATTATAACCGTTGATCTTGGATTGATTGATCGAACGGTCATCAGGAAGGCGAGATGGCAGGGATTTAATATAGCGGGCCCAATGTAATTTATTATGAATTAATTGCATCGGGGGCGTTTCTATTGGCGGATTAAGTTATTAATTAACCTGGAGAGTTAATTAATTCCTTCATATGGTGGAGTTTATTTAATTGGAAATTCAACCAATTAATTAAAGTTATATGGTTATTTTTCAACCAACGGGCGAGATATTATATTAATTGGGAATTATTAAAATAATACGGGAAAAATGTGAAAATTTATTTGGGAGTTATATACTATGTGTTAAAGTTAATATGAGCATGAAATGAAAAGCGCCAAGTTAAAACATTTCATGCATATATTCAAACTTAGGCTAGAGATGAAAAAGGGGGTTTTTTAGGTGTTGTTATGTATTTTCCTAAGTAAAGTAGGAATTTACATTTAGGAAATGAGTTTATGAAATCAAATGAATGGTTTATGGATGATTCTAAGTACTTAGGCTCTTAAATCATTGGGCCGAGGGTCCGGTCCCTCCAAAAGTCAGAGAAATGCTCTGAGCCCCTTTAATTTTCAAAGACCTTAATACTTCAGGGGGAATTAGTGAAATATTTAAGGAAAAATGAGAAGGGAAGTTAATAATTTTGACTTTGTCTTGCTTGAACTACATCAAGTGAAATGTTTGACTTATACTTGTCATAAAAGTAAAAGTTAACACATCTAAAGACATTATCCATCATAATTAATTCTGCAACACCATCTACCTACCCTCCCTACTTTAACCTAGCATTTTTTCCTTCTTTATTTGGGTGCACTTAGACTGGAAAACCCTTATCAATATTCTTTTTCTTTTACATAGCAAGCCTACCTAAGTATACACTTATTACATCCAAGGGCTCGGATTAAACTGTTGATCTCCTTTTTATTTACTCTACCTATCTACTTATTTTCCAAGATTAAACTGTTTGGCCAGATATTTATTCTTTATTCTACAACATGAAATTGAAAAATGAATGAGTCAAGTTTAAACAATTTGAATCTTCATAAATTGTGGCAAAATTTTGACAAGCTGCACACAATTTCTTATTACAGAAAATGAAATAGTAGTGGCATTTAGACTTGCACACTTTCCTGGTCTATTTTTGTTTGGGGTTCATTTCTTTCACTTTTTTGACCATTTTATTCTTTTCACCCTTTGATTTTTCTTTTAGGGTATACCATCTTTACATTTTTTAAACTTTTTGATTTTTTGAAAATATGGAAACCTTTGCAACAAGAAAAGGTATGAACATATTGCATAGCTCATCGAGTCAATCATGAAATATGACACCTATTGGTATAGGAGTCTAACACTGGCTCCACTTGGGGATGGCTTTTCCTTGTGAAAAGTCAAGAACAACAGGTCAGTTGGCCTCGAAGTAATTATGACTAAACCATGGAATCTTCTTCTACTTTTTGGTTTATTGTATGTATGATAGTAATACTTCTGAAGCTTAGGGCCTTCTCCTCAGGCTTCAACTCCAGTAATTTACTATCCACTCAAAACTTAAAACTTTGTTTCCCAGTTGGAAATCTTCTGCCTTGGTCCAATCCCAAACATGCATTTACTGTGGCTGGAAATCTTGAATTGAATATAGTCCTTTTTCTGCAACCTGAAATCTGATCTGAAACTTAAAACAATACACAAAAATTTTCAAACCAACTTAATGAAAAACCAGCTGAAAATTGAAAACTAAAAAAGAAAAATGCTCAAAATCCTGAGCTTATTAGCACTCATCTACCTACTCAATCTACTAAAAATCTTATTGAATCAGGCAATACAAAAATGCCAATGAAGCCAATCAAGTAGTTGTAAAAAATAAATGGATAACTTGATTTCTTGTGATCAAAATTGGAAGTATATTATGATCATGTGCCTTTATAATAAATGATATGATGTGTAAAGGCCACTTTTGATGTATTTGATCCTTATAGAGAAAACATGTTTCCATATTTGGGCTAAAAATATTCTCCATATAATCTGATATAGGATCAATAAAAGTATGATGTATGTTATTTACTTCTAGGCCTTCAATGACTGGTTTCTCAGTTGTATTCTGAATATTAAGCCTTGAAACTATTTCTTCAGTCTTGTGTTTGAAAGAATAATCATCCTCAATATGCAAGTCAAAAGATAGTACAATTTCCTCTTGCTTAGGAGAAGGAAGATTTTCAAATAATTCTTTAGGATTTCGGAAATTGTATGACTTATTTTTTGAATGCAAAAGTCTGATTTCATTTTCATAATTTTCAGAAATTATATCAAGAAGCCATTTTTCGACTTGAGGAGAACATTTTCGTGATTTAAAAATAAGAAAGAAAGCTCTTAGAAAATCCTCATCAAGCTGAAGTTCTAATATCTCATCCCTCAAAATAGCTAGTGATTGTTCTGGGAAATTATCTTGAATTGGGAGAACATAATTATCATCATACTGATCATATTTAGGCAAATATTCAGAAGAAGGAATGTCATCAATTATAAACAATGGATCAGAATATTTTTCTTCCAACAATCTTAATATATCTTGATTAGATTGGTTGCATTCTGTTTGAAAATCATTGTTTTGTTCAATAGGCATGATATCAAGCAATGCGCCTTTTGGGGAAGGTAGAATAACATGAGCATCAACTTGTTCTGCTGTCCCTTCATGGATAACAACTTTTATACATTCATCAACATTAGAAGAAGTAGAAACAATTTCTTCATTATGTAAATATTTTGAGGATGGTTGCATGTTTAGAAGCAAATTGATTTCTTCTTCGGTGAGGGGGGGTGGGAATCTCTGAATTCTTAGATTGAAATGACAATTGTTTTTTTCCTTATCTAAAATTTGATCATGAGGTTGAATATTTTCTTTAACTCCTTTCAAAACATTAAATGAAACATCATTTTTTAATACCGAGGAGTTTTGTGGATCTTGATTCATCTCCTGATCTATTTCATCTTTGTTTAACTTCTCTTGATTATTATGACATTTAACTTGAGAATGAAAGTTCTGGATTTGTTCTAATAAATCTTCAGGAAACCAATTTCCAAAATCTTCATCAATATTTTTAAGGTAATGTATAATATCTTCAGCTTGATCACAACAATTTTCAGCTAATGATAAAGATGGAAAATCTTCTTTGTAATGCTCATAAAATACCTTGTGAAAATCCTTTAAAGAAAATATACTAGCAGGTTTGAGAGCTTCATACCATTCCCTTGATTTTCCTTCTAAGGATGCCATAAATATCTTCATGAGGCAATCCTCATGCCAATCACCTTTCAATATTGATGAGTGTATATGAAATTTAATGAGATGCAACAAAGGATTATCAGTATTTTCATCTTGAAATTTGGGCAAATTGTTACCCCAATCTACCTTTGGTAATTTGTGTGGAAATCCAGGTATGTGATTTCTGCTCATGGGAGCATATCTTCGTTTTATTCTTGGATCATCTTGAAAATCAGCCATAATGAAAAACCACTTTATCTGTACAACCAAGTTAGATATTTATATAAAATACAATACATATTGAATCTTAACGAGAAAGAACATAATGTCTTGGATTAAGATCCAAGTTTAAAGCCTGATATTTCCATATTGTTTTTCCAGGTTCATTCCTCCAGTGGAGTCTTAGTAGTTAAATTGATTTTGGAGTCGCCAGGTGGATGATTTTAACCTCTGTGTGTCTAATCACTGTCCACCATCATAGATCAGATCTGAACCTGTAAAGTATTTCTGAAGAAAAAGGTTAGTCTTCCCCAGTTAGTTTTCTAGATAATTCTCTTTTTTTTGGTTTTTTGTTTTGAATGGAATGAATAATACAACTTTGATAATTTCTTTAAGAAGTTTAGATATTGGATTAAGATTTTCTTAAAGATTTATTTAACTAGAGGAAGTGATCAAATGTTTGAAACCAAAGTTCAGTTCATAAACTAGACTGAAGATAGACTGAAGCAGCATTTATTTACTATGCAATTGCAGAGCAAAAGCAGTTCAAAAGCTACCTAGATGACTTCAGGCTCCGTCTGTAGCTTACAAATTAAACAACAGTAAAAATAAAATTATTCAGTTCCCCAGTATGGCCGCCACTATGTTATCAATCAGATTTTCCTTGAAGTTGTTGGAAGAGGAAAGGAGTCCGAGGTAACCACAAACCAACCTTTAGATACAAAATCTAGCCAATCTGTATCCAGAGAGGGCTCTCTCTTTAAAATTTAGCTTTGTTCTTAGAAAATATTAGGCTAGTTATAAGTCTAGGGGTTTTGTTTGAATTTGAATGGTGGAATCTGCCAACTGAGGGCAAGATTAAGTATTTCAGGCCATTGGGCTATGGAGTCGAAAATATGGCTTTACTGGATTAAGTTTTTACACAAAAGATGGCTTTGCAGGGCAAGATAGCCAAACAAAGAACAATTTTAGATCTAAAGTGAAATGGGATGATTTTAAAATGGATGAAAGGAAATTGAGAATATTTCAGCACATTCAAAGAGGGAAAATGAATGATTATCAATAAATATCAATTAAGTATTATTTACTAAACAATCATAATATTTAAACTAGAAAACAGGAGCAATTAAGAATTCACTGTTTAAAACTAGTTTAGAAGAAAAAATTTAGAATAATAATGATTGAAATCAGATTACACTTAAGTACGTTTTGATTTATTATTTTTCATTAATCATTCAGACATGAAACACAATGATATAATAAACAAGTATAAAACTTTAAAACATGAGATAGAGATGACTTATTGATCTGTAGTCTGACACATGAATCCTGCAAAAAGTCTTTAGCTTCAATTCATCATCCAGCAAGCCACAAAGAAATTTCTCCAAAAGCACTTTATTCCAAAAAGTCAATGTTACAGCAAAGTAGAATAATCCACCCTCAATACTTCCAAGAGTGAAGTATTTATACAAATTCTAAACTAAAATATCTTGAAAAAATATCAAGATTGGTTCACAAATCTCTCCAACTATTTTACATAAATAGAACTTGAGTAAAAGACACTCAAAATAATGCATCTATTTGGCACTATTTTGTATGGATAGGTGATGAAAAAGAGGAGAATTCAAATTTTATCCAACTCTTAGTTGATGATGAGGCATCCAAGTCACTAACTGCTTCCTTTCTTTGTGCATTTTGCTCCAACAATTCTGCAAACGTTGGGTCCAATGATATCTTTTTATTTCTCAATCCATAATATATATGTAAAAAGTGAAATATTTTATTGTGGATTAACATGTTGGTGAGATAAACCTCTTTCAATTTCCTAAAATTCCTCTCCAGCTGTGCACAACAGGCTCTGAAAAAAGATGTGTAAAACAGAGTTTTACAGAATCTGAAAAATATCCTTTAAAGATGTGCATGTATCTCTGATTCGGAAATCACTGTGCAAAAAGTGAGATAGTTTTTTGTATATGGGTCTCTTAGGAACAAAAACCTCTTTCAATTTTGTATGATGTATTTCGGATTGACCACAATCCTCTCTGCAAAATGATGAATTAACTGGAATTTTCTGCAAAAAGTGCTTTCCAACATTGTTTAATATTTCCAAAACCATAATAGCTGTTAGAAACGTGAGAGAGGTGTTCATAGATGGTCCTCTTTAGAACATAAACCTCATTCATTTTTTCAAAATTAATCTTGGAGTGATCACAATAGGTTCTGCAAAACAATGACTTAAACATGAAATTTCTGCAAAAAATGTTCTTTCTTGTTGTGTTTTTCATCTTTTCACTTTTTTGTTCTTTTGACTGTTTTACTTTCACTTTGGATAAAATTCATTGTGGCTGGTGAAAGTGTTTTCATCTTTGTTTAACCCTTAATATCTTCATGTTTATTTTCACTGTTTATTGTTTACATTTTACTTTTTACCGCTCTATTTTTTATCTGTCTTCACTTTGTCTTGAACTTGTATGTTCTGTTTTGTAAATTTCTTCCCTGTTGTTTATCTTCATGCTAGCTGATTTACTTGAATTGGTATTCAATATAATACTCTTTAATCCTGATACTCTTTAACTGTTCTTTACTGTGTCCTTTTACCTTCAATGTGTATTTTAGGTTTTTACTGTCTGTTTCAACAGTAAATCGTTTAATATCCTGTTCCCTTGCTTGTCTTTCAACTGTATGTTTTATCTTACATCTCTGTTTGAATAGATTTGATAACACTCTTGGAGTAAACAAGTCTTATGACTAGTATTAATATTGTTTATCCAAGGATGTGGTGTTCTGATCACCTGTAAAACAAAACAAATTGTCAAGAAAGCATTGGTTTGCAGGGGAGGTCGAAAAGGTTTCATTTGATTTTGAGAGGTCTGTGGAGTGAATCTAGAATTATTTTTGGGAGGTAAACCATGCTCGAATTAGTTAACAGAGGCCTCAGGTGGCGCAGCTGGGTTACAAAGGGTTTTACTGCACAATCAGGTGAAAATGAGCAACACTAGGGTGTTTGTGTTTAAACGGGTAAACGGTTGATATTGGCGGGTAAGATTTGAATGAATAGTGGACAGATGGCGCTGACTTAACGATGTGAATTTTTGTCGTTAGTGGGAGGTGGTAAGCGGTTTCCATCACACCGCTTTTGGGACAGGGTGGTTTTGAGTGGATGGGCAGTGATTCCATATGATGAACGACGCGTGGCTTTGTACGATCCAGAAAACCGCTTGGCCATCGCACGTTATCGTTCAGACGTGGATGGCTAGCAAAATGGATATCAACCATTGATTTTAAATGACTTGATCGGATGGTTCTCGGGAAAGCGAAATGACAGAGAGTTAATAGGGCGGGCCCGACGTAATTTTTAATTATGAATTAATCGCATCGGGGGGAATGTGATTGGCGGATTAAGTTATTAATTAACCTAGAGGGTTAATTAATCCTTTTATACGGCAGAGTTTATTTAATTGGAAATTCAACCAATTAATTAAAGTTTATATGGTTATTTTTCAACCAACGAGCGGGATATTATATTAATTGGGAATTATTAAAATAATACGGGAAAAAGGTGAAAATTTATTTGGGAGTTATATACTATGTGTTAAAGTTAATATGATTATGAAATGAAAAGTGCCAAGTTAAAACATTTCACGTATATATTCAAACTTAGGCTAAAGATGAAAAAGGGGTTTTTTAGGTGATGTTATGTATTTTCGTAAGTAAAGTAGGAATTTACACTTAGGAAATGAGTTTATGAAATTAAATGAGTGGTTTATGGATGATTCTAAGTACTTAGGCTCTTAAATCATTGGGCCGAGGGTCCGGTCTCTCCAAAAGTCAGATAAATGCTCTGAGCCCCTTTAATTTTCAAATACCTTAATACTTCAGAGGGAATTAGTGAAATCTTTAAGGAAAAATGAGAAGGGAAGTTAATAATTTTGACTTTGTCTTGCTTGAACTGCATCAAGTGAAATGTCTGTCTTATACTTGTGATAAAAGTAAAAGTTAACACATCTAAAGACATTATCCATCATAAGTAATTCTGCAACACCATCTACCTACCCTCCCTACTTTAACCTAACATTTTTTCCTTCTTTATTTGGGTGCACTTAGACTGGAAAAACCTTATCAATCTTCTTTTTCTTTTACATAGCAAGCCTACCTAAGTCTACACTTATTACATCCAAGGGCTCAGATTAAACTGTTGAGCTCCTTTTTATTTACTCTACCTATCTACTTATTTTCCAAGATTAAACTGTTTGGCCAGATATTTATTCTCTATTCTACAACATGAAATTGAAAAATGAATGAGTCAAGTTTAAACAGTTTGACTCTTCATAAATTGTGGCAAAAGTTTAACAAGCTGCACACAATTGCTTATTACAGAAAATGAAATAGTAGTGGCATTTAGACTTCACACTTTCCTGGTCTATTTCTGTTTGGGGTTCATTTCTTTCACTTTTTTGACCATTTTATTCTTTTCACCCTTTGATTTTTCTTTTAGGGTATACCCTCTTTACATTTTTTAAATTTTTTGATTTTTTGAAAATATGGAAACCTTTGCAACAAGAAAAGGTATGAACATATTGCATAGCTCATCGAGTCAATCATGAAATATGACACCTATTGGTATAGGAGTCTAACGAAGAGGAGGATTGTGAGGGAGAATATGTTGAATTTGAAGTATCTTTTGATCAAGATGAAATGGATGAATACTGTAGACAATTCACAAATTTCATGCCAGCTGAGTTACATAAAAATTATGATTTAAGGTCTAGAAAGAGATATAGAGTGCAAGATAATGAAGGTGAACAACAAGGTTCTGTTCCTTGTCCAATGGCAAGTCCACAAAAAAAGGACCCTATGAAATAGGTCAGTAAGGGGAAACAACCTGTAAATTCACTTAATACAACAAATGTGTAGCAGGCTGAATCTTCCCAGAACAAATTAGTTGAATATCGTCTCATAGAAAATGTTTGGTCAGATTTAGGGACAGACTCTATGTGTCAAACAACAATGAACTCAAGAAAATTATCTTGAAGGAATTTCATGCTAAGTCGTATTTGGGTCACCCACGATATCATAAAACTTTGAAAACAATGAAGAAGTTATACTATTAGTGGAATTTGAATAAACAAGTAGAATTTTTTTTGGATAGATGTTTAGATTGTCAATGTTTAAAAGAAGAGTGTAAGCATCCATGTGGTTTACTAGAACCGATTCCAATTCCAGAGTGGAAATGGGAGGCCATTTCTATGAATTTCATCACAATTTTGTCGAGGACATCTAGATAGAATTATTCTATTATGGTTGTGGTGGACAGGTTGAAAACATTAGCACACTTCATTCTAGTGAAGTCTACCTATTTAGCTAATTATGTAGCACATGTATTCATTAGAGAGATAGTGAGGTTGCATGGTGTACCGAAGAATATTGTGGCAAATAGGGATGCCAAGTTCACTTCCAGGTTCTGGAAATATTTATTTGCATAATTTGTTACATATTTGGCCTTTAACACAACTTATCATCTGCAGACATATGGACAGATAGAGAGAGTCAATTGTATTTTAGAGGACATGTTGAGGATGTATATGATGCATCATCAACGGTAATGTGAATATAGTCTTCCAATGGTTGAGCTTGCTTAGCACAATGTGTATCAAGAATCTTAGTGGATGAGTCTGATTGAGGAAATATATGGGAGGATTTATAATACTCCTATTAGTTGGAGTGATCTAGTTAATAGGTCATTGATTGGACCAAATATGTTGCAAATATGGAACAAGAAATGCAAGTTATCAAGCAGAATCTAAAGGCATCACGAGATAGACAGAAGATATATTCAGATCAAGACATGATGTTTAAGGAGATTCATGTTGTGGGACATGTGCACTTGCATATCAAGCCCATGAATAGCTCCTTGAGGATTGGTTCATGTGCGACATTCGCACCTCAATATTTTTGGCCTTTCAAGATCCTTGAGAGTATTGGACCAATGGCCTATCGAATTGTACTAGCTCTGACAGTGAAAGTCCAAGATGTTTTCCATGTTTCATCACTTAAAAAGTATTTTAAAGATGTTGATCACGTGATTGAATAGTCTGTATTACAGGTGGATCCAAAATGATAATTCCAACCGGAACCTCAGTGCATTTTGTATAGAAATATGCTCATGCTTCAGAATTGAGCTATCGAGAAGGTTAAAGTGCAGTGGAAGAAATTTAGGTCCAATAAAGCTACATGGGAGATGTTTTATCAGATGCAAGCTATCTATCCTTTCTTTCTTTTTTCGTTTGAGGAAAATAAATTTTGGTATATGTGTTGATGTTGTGTTTTGGTCATGTACATGCATATGTATATGTAGGTAAATACTGCATTGAGGTGTGTTATAAAGATCCAATAAGCAGTATAGTTATCACATTGTTATGTTTTTCATGTTGGTTATGTTGGTTTGATTTCAACAGGTTGTTCATTGTAAATATTGCATCGAGCTAAGGTATAAAGCCACATAAGTAGTATATTTTTATTTTCAGTGGCTTTTCTAGTCGTAGGTGTCATTCAACAACGAGGAAAGTCTTTCCCTAAGGGGGAGGGGTCTATAAAAACCACGGTTTAAAACTTCATGTAATAAAATTAATAAAGGAAAAATAACACCATGTTCATGGGACACATATTCCAAATTGAATTTTGGGAAAAAACATAGTGATAGGAATCACTTGTGATTAATTAATGGCTATGGAAATTGGAAAAGGAAATCGTAAAGGATTTGGAAATTCATGATGAATATATTGGATTTTTATTTATGAAAATAATGGAAAATAGGAGAAAATGAAGGTGAAAAGTCACAGGTTGCATGTGATGAAGAAAATGAAGGTAAATCATGGAAAATGAATAAAATAGATGCCTCAATGATAAAAATGCTTATGAGGATCAATACACAACTTTTGTGAGTGTTAATTTTTTTCAGTGTTAAATTTTGACAGTTCAGTTTTGTAGCTCTCTCTTCTCTCTCTCATACTCTTGGACACATAGATTTTTCTTGGATCACTCTTGGAGGAGTGTGGCATACTTTGTATTTGGATAAATAAGGTGAAGGAAAAGTATGAAAGCGCAAGAGGACATCAAGATCAACAGTTAGAGAGAATTTTCTTTGCCGGTACAAAGTTGCATGTGTGATTTCCTTTCTAGTTTTCGCATGCATGGCACATGAATTTGGTTTCTTGATTATGATCGGTCATTGGCATGGATGATTTCTTGGATTGGCAGTAGATTTTCCTAGTCCTACCATTTCTTAGATAGCCATGGTGTTTTTGGTTTGCTTTTGTTTTTTGGTTGGTGCTCATGTTCCTTATGGTTTTGGGTTGAGTTACTAGTTATTGGAAGCCTTGGTTGGACCAATGCTCTAGAATCCTTGTAACAAGTTAGGCTGAGTTACTAGTCCCTAGAGCCATGGTTGGAAAAATTATATGGAAGCCCGACAACAGTTGTGGGTTGAGTTATTATTCCTCAAATCCCTTCCTGGAACAAAAGCTCTAGAGCCCTAGACAACTTGGGTAGAACCGATTTGGTGATGGTTAGTGATGTACGACCATGAGGTGGAATCATTGGTTGAGGGTTGAGGTGGTTTGGCCTCTGGAAGCCCTAGTTTGGATTTATTTATTTATTTATTCCATGAGATCCCACATTCACGCTTGGAATATGGTGCGAGGGTGATTGGAAGAAAGAGAGATTTGATTTAGCCTAATCTATGGTCAGGAGGTATGTGGAAGTCCCATACCTAGTTTCATTTTGTATATGCCAATAAAAACTATTTTCCTCTTGTATTTGATGGATAAATGTGCTTGTTGTTATGTTATCTTAATGTTTGTTCTATCATTGTTATTTTTTTGGTTATATGTTGGTTATAAGCATGACTAATGACAAAATTGAGTTATGGCTCTCATCATGTTTTGATTAGTAGATGAAATGTTAATGCATGTATGACCTAATATATGATCTTGTAGCTATTATGAGGAGGCATCAATCCTTCTTGATAAACCTTAAATAAGTATGAAGTCTGTCTGTTCAGATGTGTTTATATGACCTACAAATTACATGTTCATGATGTGTTTGACGGAATTCCTATCATGGATAGGCATTGTTGAATCAATTCCTTGTTCAAGTTTTGCATTAGATCCCTTTCCATCACGTTATTTATAATTTCTAAAATTTTCATGAAGCTATGCGTAGTGGTCTGAATCTTGGCCCAAGAAAAGTGGCTTAGAATATGGGGTCGCTGCCACAAAATTTCTTGAAAAAGGTTGCAGTTGCATGGATGCCTTGTTGTGCATGAGACTGGAAGGTTTTAGTTGCATGGAGGGCTTTTCATTAGTGCAACAGGGGCTCTAGATCAACATAATATTCAGTTATCTCAGGGGTTGAACACCTAGCAGGGTTGGTTGGATCGTGAAGGTCCCATAGTATCTAAGGGAGGTTATATTGGTCTTATCTCATCGGTTCCACTTCCTTAACTATACTTGGGAGGTTTCATCATATCATAGTAACTCTTCATCACATGTTTACCCTGGTGGACTAGTTAGCTTGGGTAAATGTGGGAGGAGGCGATTACATATATCATGTAGAAAACATATATTAGTAAGTGATAAATATGATGGAAAATGCATTTTTTCACTATTCTACAAGAGTTGTATAGGGACCTCTACAACACTATAGGAAACATGAAAAGAAAGAAAAACTGAACTACAAGAAGGGGTAGAATGCTTCCTTAAGAAATAATACTAGAGACTTAGCTCAAATAAATCAATGGATAACATTTTTATACAGAAAAAATGAATGATTCCACCTTAAAATTTAGAGGAAATTGGTATTTATGATCATGAATAGTCTATTTGTGAGAATAATATTAAAACGTGATAGAATATTAGTTAAGTGAAAGGAAATGGAAATAAAAAATGGTCCCTCGAAGTACCCTGTGTGGAATCTACCCAAATATTTTAGTAACCTGAAAAAATCAAGCACTAAAACACTCACTGTGAAACATTCTTCATGAAAGTAGTAGTAAAGTAGAGTACACTGTTTAATTTGAAAATAACTAGCCTGAGAGATCTAAGAAGCTTAAAAGAAGGTAAAAAAATTATTGAATCCCTAAAGTTGAGTCTCAAACACATTTTATAGAAATGAAGGATCATTCCCATTTGTATGTGGACTAGTTTCCCACCAAATACCTAAATCATAGCACCTTGTTTCTAGGACTAACCATGTTTAAGAGATTCAGTCACTTAGTTAATTGAAGCATATTTTAGTGATATTTGTGTTGAAACTATTTTCTTCATATGGAAAAAAATCCCTACTTTGTCTCAAGATTATTGGTCATATGTCTTCCATGTCATCCTATCATGTTAATACACTAATAGTATAAAAAATCAAGAGAAATCATGGGAAGGACCTAATAAATCCAAAAATATCACTCGACTCATGACTATCCTACATAAAAACCATATTATATATTAAATAAGCTAAAAGTATGTATATTTTTGGTGAAAATGAAAAGTATTTCTATTGTTGGTCTCACATTAAAATAAAACCATAATTCCTTAAACATAATTAAAATCCCATTAGATAAGCAACCAAGTGCCACAATAAAGATAAAAGTGAAAATGATGTGTTGAAAACCACCAAAAGAAACAAAGAATAATCCAAATTTATTTCCAATCATGTTTACAAAAAACCCCCATTCAGGAGGGATCTAACCTCCTTACGAAGCCCCCGAGAAGAGGGGGATTTACCCATATGTGACCCTTCAAACACTCAAGGTTTTTGTCCCTGCTACACTTGCAGCAAATGGTACATAGTGTGGTGATAGTCATGCAAAGAGTATAACACATAACAAACATTATCCCACTTGTTGTTTTCTTTTCATGTAGGGATTTTCAGGAGCACATGATCAACAATCAGGGGAAATAATACCCATTATTTGTCTAAACCAAGAGAACTTATGAGTGCTTATATATTTTGTTAATGAATATGCAATAATATTCAAAGTGTCCAACTTTTCCAATATATCTTTTTTTTCTTCAACCATATATCTCAGAAAGTGATACTGAACATCAATTTGATTTTTCTTAGAATGATAACCTGAGATGTTTAACAAAAATGTTGCATTTTGACTACCATAATATAAACTTAGAACTAACACAATATTTGTAACCATACTACTTCCTTTCTTGCGTGAGTGGCTTCCATGTATTTAGCTTTTCTATTTGAGAGTAATACTACATATTTTATCTTGCTTATGGGTGGAAACGTGAAGCTGGGTTACACTTTTGTGAGAATCGGGGGTCGAAAACTTTTTTCAGCAATAGTTTGGCCGAACTTCTTCTGAATTTCGGCCGAACTCTGTAATAGTTCGGCCGAACTTTCTTAGAAAGTTCGGCCGAAATCTTGATTCCGTTAAGATTGACGACACACAGACGACGCGGGAAAACAGAATTTTTTCCCAAGATTGGTAAACCGGCAACAAAATTTCGGTCGAACTATGAGTTCGGCCGAACTTTTACTTTTAAAATAGTTTGGCCGAACTAATTCCTATAAATAAATCGCCCGCGAAGACTGTTCTTTTACCTGTTTCATTATTCCCGCGAATTTGTGTTTCCGGCTGCTGCCTTTAGCGCTGCTGCTGTTCGCGTGTTCTGGCTACTCCGTTCAGCGCTGCTGCTCCTCTCGTCGGCCGAACTAATTCATCGAGTATGTTATACGAAAACCAGGGTCCTATAATTACCATATGAAATTTGGATTCCATTGTGGAATCAACCCTGTAATGATGGTTTCATCAGATCAGCCCTATTATAATAGTTTTAGAAAAACATATTTCAAGATGAAAATGTGGATTCCATTGCTGGATCAACCATGTTATGATAATTTCATTGGAGAAAAGAGGGATATAAATGTCACCAAAATAGATTTCACCAAGGATTTCTCTTAAAATTGAGATCTTCCCATCTTTAATCATCACATCTTCATCGAGATTTTTGGATTTCTTTTCGAGTTATTCTATTTATTTAAAGCATCTGTGCCATTCATTTTCAAATCATTAATTTTCTCATTTTTTGCTTTCAGCTCAAATTCCAAACCTGCCACATTGTGGTTTGCATTGCCAAGCAGCTTCTGCAGCCTTTCCAGTTCATTCTTCACAATTTCTGCAGCCTTTCAAGTTCATTCTTAGAAATTTCCTAACTTCTTTGTAATGTTTCAGCTTCTTCTTCTTGAAAATGTGGATTCCATTGCTGGATCAACCATGCTATGATAATTTCATTGGAGAAAAGAGGGATATAAATGTCGCCAAAATATATTTCACCAAGGATTTCTCTTAAAATTGAGATCTTCCCATATTTAATCATCACATCTTCATCGATCTGTTCGGCTTTATTTTCGAGTTATTCTATTTATTTAAAGCATCTGTGCCATTCATTTTCTAAATCATTAATTTTCTCATTTTTTGCTTTCAGCTCAAATTCCAAACCTGCCACATTGTGGTTTGCATTGCCAAGCAGCTTCTGCAGCCTTTCCAGTTCATTCTTCACAATTTCTGCAGCCTTTCCAGTTCATTCTTAGAAAGTTCCTAACTTCTTTGTAATGTTTTAGCTTCTTCCTTTAGTTGTTCCACTTGAAGCAAATTTTATCCCAGAAATATGCACCTTAAATTTTGGGTTTTAGCTCTTCTTTCACCTCTCTCAATTGCTGCTCATTGGATGAGTACGATGAATAAATCTCTTCACGATCTAGCAACCAATCTGAATCGATATTTTCCATGTTTTGTAGTTCACTGCAAGGCATAGACGCAGTACTCACACTTTAACAGTTGTTCTTGGATGGAGCAATATTGACAAAATCCAATGGCAAGAATTTCCTTCCCAATCTTAGATAGGAAACATAATTACGTAATAATTATATTATTAAAAATATTATTTAATATGTTTAATGGCATCATTGTTGTGTTTAAAATGTGTTTGATTTTTAAAATTTGGTTTATTTGTATGTTATAAATTTTAGTTAGTATAAGATATGGTTTTTTTTTTTTTTTACAAGGTTATTAGAGAATGTTTAGAACAAGAAAATTTAGGGTATGGTAGTTTAAATTTAGGTTAAGAGTGATATAACATTAATTGTTTCTTTAATTTAAAGAAAGGATATAATTAATCTAACATTAAAGTGAAAAATCTCATGTTGTCTCTCTTGATACCAACATAGTTAAAACATTTTAATTTGATAATGTTAAAGACAAAGTATAGGATATATATATATACAATAGTGGTAGTGCTTTATTTTTATTCATTGAAATTTGATCATATAAGTTTTGGTGAGATTTTGTACTTATATAATATGGTGATTTCCTTCCTCAGCTAAACTGCAGAGTCAGTTTCCTGCGGATAAACTGCAGAGAAAGTATAGGTCGTGTCACACCCTGGAATTACCCTCGTAAGGTGGATTTGCATATAATGGCTTTGTGCAGTGTTCATTATGGTCGGGCGTCTGTAAAAACCCCGAAGACTCATGATATAAGGGACATGCAAAAACCCTGTAGCAGCATGCTCATTTTATTGGTAGCTGGCAGGGTATTTGTTCTGGCGTCCAAAACAAGCGATGCTCCCCTGCAATTTGGTATTTATGCTCTGAAGAACACTGTTTGGTTGCATTACAGTCTCCTTGTCTCTGAGGTCTGTAATTTTTATGTTGCGGATTTGAAACTCGAAATGCATGGCACCAACAACAGAGACTGCAGTAGTACTCTTAGCTATATTACTATTATTACGTTGCTGTCTGTCATTTTTAATAGGTCCGGAATATCCATGGGGAAACGCTGCCTCCGCTCGGATATAGCTAAAGGCAAACAAAAGATAAAGGATGAGCAGGTACCAGCGAAGAGAGGAAGGAAAACGAACAAAGAACACCTCGAGAATCTGGTGCTGAATTATTTACTAGGCAATGCATCCCCCACACGGAACCAAATACGAGGTTGGGAAAGAGAATTGCAGGTAAATCCGGAAGATGATGACGCTGCTGCTGATATCCTGGACTTCATTCAGGATCCTGGTCATACTCGCGGACGTTTCACCCTATTCAACCAATCCATTCACACTTATTGGGTCATGAAATGCCTTTTGGCAAAAGCAATTCAAAGTGCACAGCCTCAAGAATACAAAGTCCAGCCAAAGACAGAGACGTTCCTCAAAGACCTGTTGGAGAACATCGACACCAATCTGCAGCACATAAAATTTGCCCAACACCAAGCAATTCAGAGATTGGATGACAGAATGGGAAGAATAGAGAAACTGTTCCAGCACATGCAACAGACTGATATGCCTGGGTCTCGTGCCAATGACCCAGCCCCGGTGTCCTCGTCTGATGGCTAATCAGTCCCAGTTTATTGTTTTATGGTTTTTTGGAAACTTTATGAACTTAGTTTATATAAATATGCTGAAATAGTTGGACAATTAGCGCATGCGAAGTATAGGAGACAGAGACAATTTCAATTTTGGCAAGCTTTTAACGGAGTAAGATGGCCAACAGACCTGGTCCTACGGGCAGGTTGAGGCCAAGAATGTTTTTTTATATTGTAACCTGTCTTTACATATAAATAGAAAATAGAAGGAACTACCAAATTTACAAAAATATATATATATATATATATATATATATATATATATATATATATATATATATATATATATATATATATATGTGTGTGTGTGTGTGTGTGTGTGTGTGTGTGTGTGTGTGTGTGTGTGTGTGTGTGTGTGTGTGTGTGTGTGTGTGTGTGTGTGTGTGTGTGTGTGTGTGTGTGTGTGTGTGTGTGTGTGTGTGTGTGTGTCTTTATATGTGTGTTATATATATATATATATATATATATAGATATAATTTTAATAATTTTTATTGACATAGTTTAGTTTATAGATTAAATATTACATTTTTACTAGTTAATTTAACCAAAATAATCTATAGAATTCAAATGTTTGTGGAGGTTTTCAAGGCATTGAATCCATTTATGAATTCAAAAAACAATTTTAAACAACAACAACTTACAATCTTGGTTGCAATAGTATAGCCCAAGGGGTTTCTAAGGTGTTGAATCCAATTATGAATTCAAAAATCTATTTTAAACAGTAAAAAATCATAATCTTGTTTGAAATTGTATTGTCGGATTTTGATGAAAAATACTTTTGTCCATAAATTGGACTAATTATTTTGTCTATAAATTAGACTTTATCTTTACCAACTTCTCCTATAAAAGTTCTTGTTTAGGTTACCCTTGTCATAAAGGAACTCTCTAGGAAATTCTAGTCCAACCGATTGCTTTAATTTTATTCACTATAACTTCATCACATATCTGCACTTGGGACCCAAATCTTCCAATAAGTGTATTAAAAAGTAAATCAATGTAACTCTAAATGATCATCCACAAACAAAAATTACATATTGTCAACCATATTGATATACATGAGGAGTTTTCTCCGGTAATAATTAATGATCAGTGAAGATGCCTTTTCTTTTTAATTAGAGAGATACAAAGTCCAATACTTGTCTACAAGGTGACTTTTCTTATGGCAATGAGTAATAAACAATTGCAACTTATTTTCAACATCATTTTCCTTGTCCAATGGGCCTTGGACCTTTTGCCGCATTTATTTAGAAAGTTTCATACATGCATGGATATCTTCTTCCAACATCTATAAACATTATGATTATTCAAACCACAAAAGGAACATGCAAGTTCTTTTCCAAATATTCTGTGAATATTTACCATATTTATCATAATCAAAAGCAATTTGATTAGAGGAAAATTTATACCTTGAAATTTATACCATTACCATTGGTTTTGTAATGGTCAAAATGGTTGTTAAGATCCACTCATGCAACGGTGAGAGTGTTCCTATTGTTCCTTTTAGTAGAAGCTCTAATATGGAAATGCATGTCTCATCTATTGACTTGGAATTAGGTAATATAAGTGTCCATTTTATGTGATTGTGAAGGTTAGCTATGTACTTTATGTCCACATTGTTGTTCTTGAGATTTATCCTCCCCATTGAATGGATTGTTTCTC
Organism: Pinus albicaulis; assembly: GCA_034641835.2. Taxonomy (NCBI): domain Eukaryota; kingdom Viridiplantae; phylum Streptophyta; class Pinopsida; order Pinales; family Pinaceae; genus Pinus; species Pinus albicaulis. The sequence continues at coordinate 855,221,372 of CM076578.1, forward strand.
AAACCTTGTAGTGTACTTTTGTACACTTTATTTTTGTGGTTGTTGATAGTAGTGCCACTTAATCGTGTGGTCCTCATACCCCATAAAGAAGTGTTGGGACTTGAGGAGGTCTTTGAATACTTCACACTTATTTGTTGCTATTTTTAGGGTTAGTCCATAAGTAGTGTTACCTAGCTAGGAGACTGTTGGACCTCCTACTCCCTTGGTGATGCTTGATGAACATATGAATGGCTTAGTGTGAGTGGATGCTTGACCTTGGATAGAGTCTTAGAACATTGCAATTTCATAGGAGGTTGTTATCTTATGTGGCATGATAACTAACTCATTGGGTATACATAATGGAGAGTTGGTTATTTGAACAGGAGAGGTACCTACCTAGGGGAATGAGCATTAGGCACTTGAATGAGGGCACTTAGCCATAAGAGCATGGGGCCATCTGGCATATACCTTAGAGGTTGAAAATTTGACTTGAGGATGCTTGGATTGACGAGCATACTTGGTGGAGGTTGGTTGTGGACTTGGGCATGTTGTTGGGGATAAACATTTGAGCAAGTGATGCTTTGACACATGTATGTTGAGGAGTATGGGGCGTAAGAGTATATGTGGTCCACACTAAGAGAAGAAACACCTTGAATGAGGACACTTGGAGAATGAACCACCATGCAAGAAAGAGTGTTCGGTTAATAGCTTGTTGGATAGCATGCAATCTTGAATGAGGGGTATCATGATTGGATGGTACATCATCTTGAGGGTTGGATAAGCCTAGTGTGAGGCTTGCACTTCCCTATTTAGTGGAGATCTCCTACCAAGGTTGCCTTGTTGACTTAAGTCTAGGTTTATTTGTGTGGACCTAGTCCATGTTTTATATTGACCTTTCTAGCCTACTACTACTTCTGTATAAAGGAAAATGAGAGAACATTTAACATTATTTATTATTGATGTATTAGTTATTCCATTTTTTTATAATTTTAAATAATTTTTATAAAAAGAAAAACCTAAAATTTATTATTTAAAAGAAAATACAAAGAAAATAGCAACCTTTGAAAAACATAACACAACAAATAGATGATTCAATACAAATGTCACATAGAAGTCATTTATCTCATGGGCCTTCAACCTAAATTATATATCTAGCACTACATTAAGCTATAGGAGAAAAAAAGAAGCATTTGAATGTAAATTAAACATGTGTAATAATTATGTCCTTTAGTTTAATGAATAGATAACAATTTTCAAATGCCATATCTAAGCTATATTTCATCTAAGTAGCTTTCAATTTAAAATTATATCTAATGTTAAATTATATAAAAGAATAACAGTAATCCAAACTTCAAAAAAATATTTAGAACGTTAGTATAAAATGTGACATATAATTTTCCTCTATGGAAAAACATAGTTATAATTACCAATCTTATAATATTATCCAATCTTATAATATTTGAAACCTAAGGTCTTTCCCATACCAAATTATGTTCTTTTAAAACATGTTTTCTTGGTGATATGGGTGATTTAGAAATGATTGGGAGAGCGAAATTCCTCATTTAATATGTACAATATGTTTGGTTCATGCCACTAAGCTAAGAATTTTAAATTCAACTGAATTTTAATATAACCAACTAAATCCTGCAAAAAAAGAATAAAAAAATTTATGTTAGGGTTGTGGATTCAGGCATTGAAACAACACACCATGATATTTCAAATTTAAAAATGATGGTTTGAGTCCTAGGTAGCTTAGAATCTTATTTGTTTTCAAAATAAGGATGCACTCCCATTTGATTCTCATGATTAGGTTGTAATCATGAGGCTCTCGCTCAAGAGTGGACCTTCCCAAAATCTTGTGACGCCTTGTCACAAACAAAACCATCAAACTGAAAAACACATCATGCAAGAAACATAGCTCCCTGACATATCATTTTTCTCCTTCAAAGAAAAAAAATTCACATCATGTGAATATCTCCATGTACTCTTACATATTGGTGTACAAAACCATCAACCAAACACAAGTCGACAAAACATGCCTCTTCAAACAATTGACTCTCAAGTCAAATAATAGCATGTACAAATTTCCATATTTGTTGCATCTAAGTGTGTCAACATAACTCTACTTTCAACATCTTGCTTCATGCAACATGCACCATACTTTGAATTTGCAAAGAAATTCATGAAACATCAAAATACATGCTAGGCCTTAATTGGATAAGAAATCTAACCATCTGTTAGAAAACCATTTCAATGGCGCTTATTTTAGTTGCACTTCATCATGTGAATCATCTTGACCCTCATCGATTATGAAATCCTCTTTTCCATTCTTGTCGTTATCTCATTCCACCTTCTTCAAATGTTGTGGATGACTTGTTGGATACAAATTCCAACACTTGTCCAACATCTATAAACATTATGATTATTCAAACCACAAAAGGAACATGCAAGTTATTTTCCAAATCTTATGTGAATATTTACCATATTTATCATAATCAAAAGAAATTTGATTAGAGGCAAATTTATACCTTGAACATTCATCGTTGTCGCCTTCTTGAGGAGGTGAATTTGATGAGGTGGTGGCTCTCCTCTGAATACTAGCAATGAATTCAATGACTCTAGAGCTTTCAACATCCTCTTCTTTTACATTCTCATTAGCTGCATGATTATTAACATCTTCTTTCAAAGTGGGTGTCAAACTTTTCCATTCAACATGAATACAAACTTCACAAGCTTGATGCACCCCTTTCATGTATAAAAAGATTACCTATGCTGGGAGTGGCCTTTTACAACTTCTGAAAGCATTTGGTTCCACATTCATTCCTCTGGCAGACGTTGTCTTGTAGATACCATACATTTGTCTAAGGTTAAAATCATACAAGAAGAGCTTCATTCTGGGCTTCACCTTTTCTACAAGCTCCTTTTTGGTTGGTGGCAACCCAAACACTTTGTATCGGAAACACTCTTGCTTTGTTTGAGAATTACACATAAAAATCAAGCCGACAAACTTATCTTTGCCACTGCCATCTTCATTGTTTGCTTCCTTGTCGCCTTGTTTTTTCTTCTTATTTTGATCAACCTTTGACAAAGCAGGGTCAAATAAACCCTTGGGTTTGTTCTCTGTCTCTATTTTAACAGTATTATCCACAACATTAACCTTTGACACAGCAAGGTCAGATAAACCCTTGGGTTCGTTCTCTGTCTCTATTTTAACAGTCTTATCAACAACATTAGTTGGTGCTGCATCCTGCAACATATATCCACAGATTTGTTTCAGGCATTTGTAATCTTCCTTAGACTATCCGCAATTTGCTTCACACTATACGCAATCTGCTTCATACTATACTATCCGCAATTTGCTTCAAAGATGACCGAACAATAGATCCACACTATTTTCAAACTCTTTAAACTTCACACTGAAAGCCCATCAACATATTCGTACTGAATCTTACAAGAATCTGTAAACTTTTTTCAAAGATTGCCGAGTTATTCCTTATTAAAAGAGCCATAGACAAGGTATATAAATATAGATAGAATTACTTCCTTTTAGGCCGACCAACACTTTGCCATGTAGGCTGATTTGTAACACATCATAATAGTTCGATTTTTCAACATTGATGTAGAGTTGAAATAAACCATTGGTTCATGTTTTCTTTGACTAGGTCTGGGTTTCTGGCTGAATCTATATGGACATTTCTGTCTAGTTAAATACCCTTCTGTTTCCAAGATTGATTTATCTTTTAATATTTTGCATTTGTGTGTTGTATGTATCAAAGATATCTATTCCCAGTTTTTCTATGCACATCAATTCAACTGCACAAACAATTAAATCTAATTTAATATTATTGTTTGCTAGAAGTTAGTTTATGTTTTAAAAATGTTCAGTGTTGTATGTAGCAAAATATTCTACAAGGTGACCTTTCTTATGGTAATGAGTAATAAACAATTTCAACTTATTTTCAACATCATTTTCCTTGTCCAATGGGCCTTTGACTTTTTGCCTCATTTATTTAGAAAGTTTCATGTGCATGGAGATCTTCTTCCAACATCTATAAACATTATGATTATTCAAACCACAAAAGGAACATGAAAGTTCTTTTCTATATCTTATTTGAATATTTACCATGTTTATCATAATCAAAAGAAATTTGATTAGAGGCAAATTTATACCTTGAACATTCACCGTTGTCGCCTTCTTGAGGAGGTGAATTTGACATGAGGTAGTGGCTCTCCTTTGAATACTAGCAATGAATTCAATGAATCTAGAGCTTTCAACATCCTCTTCTTTTACATTCTCATTAGCTGCATGATTATTAACATCTTCTTTCAAAGTGGGTGTCAAACTTTTCCATTCATCATGAACACAAACTTCACAAGCTTGAGGTAATGAACACGAAATAAAATTCCTTCTTGGAACAACTTCATGTGCCTCCTTGGCTTTGGAGCATTTTCCATGTTTTCCATAACCAAGACCCAAATAATTAGGCCCTTTCTAAAGAACATTTGGCTCAACTATGCCTTGTACTCAACTATGCCTTGTACATGCTTGCCTTTACAACCCTTTACTTTCATAGCACATTTTCATAAAAAATTTGGACCTTATTCCTCTAGTGTCTCTCAAAAGCACATACACATTCATTTTCAGAGGAAATTGAAGACAAAAACCAATAGCTAATTCTTCTAACTCACCTTGACTAAAATGAGCTAAATTGTACTTTGATACCAAATTGATTTGAATATTTTCACACTAGTTTTGTTGGGGAAGGGGTTTATGTGTCAAGCTTTAAGTGTATTTTGTGAGAAATTTATGAGTTAATTAGATTTTAAAAACTCATGTTTACACATTTATAAAATGAAAAATTTTTATTTCTAGAAAAATCTTTTCCCTCAATCCAAATTCTGATCATTGGACATGTAAGAGGAAAAAAGAGGGAATTCACTTTTTAAATTCTAGACCTTGTCTAAACCAAAATAAACTAGAGGTTTGGTTTTAAAATACATTCACTTATTTGGAAACGTTCTAGTACACCATTGGTTAGTTTTTTGTCTTCCTATATTCTTTATCAACCTCTTCTAGTGATTCTTGAAAGGTGGATACTTAAATCCTTCCTACAAATTTGAGCTCTAAAATGAGAAGACATACAAGGTAATTTTAAGTCATTCTTCTATCCAATTATAAAAACCAAGTGAATATTGAACTACATATTGATTTTTGTCCCATAGAACAACAAAATCTAAAACCTCTTCAAGGTCTTCAATCTGCTCGTAAAGTTAATTTACATGTATTGATCAAGTCAAACAACAAAGAAACATTCAGTGACAACACCAAAATCTACAACTTCTTCAACATCTTCTAAACCATCTTCAAAGTCAATATTGTGTGCATCAAATTCCTCAGCAAGTTCATTAATGGAGTCATCAATGGTGCATCAAATTCATGCACCATACTTTGAATTTGTGAAGAAATTCATGAAACATCAAAATACATGCAAGGCCTTAATTGGATAAGAAATCTAACCATATGTTAGCAAACCAATTGCATCTTATTTTCAACATCATTTTCCTTGTCCAATGGGCCTTTGAATTTTTGCCTCATTTATTTAAAAACTCATGTTTACACATTTATAAAATGCAAAATTTTTATTTGTAGGAAAATATTTTCCCTCAATCCAAATTCTGATCATTGGACATGTAAGAGGAAGAAAGAGGGAATTCACTTTTCAAATTATAGACCTTGTCTAAACCAAAATAAACTAGAGGTTTATTTGAGCTCTAAAATGAGATTCCAAGCCTAATTTCATAAAAATTAAGTTGGGGATGATCACATTGACTTCCTTGATGACATGTCTATGAAGATTAACTACCTTGAACTATTTTTTTGCGTAGGGAAAGAGACACATTCCCATGTCTGAGCATGAAAACGTTCTTTGATATTGTTAATGTCTCTAGTGTTTACTTCTACAAGTTCTATAGGTAGAGTCTGTAAAGGGCCAGGTAGCCTCTGGATCTCATCTTTTATGAAAGGTGACATATCTAGTAAATGCCCCTACATTCAATCTCTGGAATGGATTTAAATAGAAGTTCTTCATTTTAATATCCATAAAACACAACAACTTTAAGGTAAACTATGTACATGTGTCATTTCTCCCACAAACTAAAGTGTATAAGTGGTAAATTTTATACCAAGTGTGCTCCCACCATGTAAAGAGAAATTTGGTGAACTTATCATTTTTATGATTTATTTTTCGATTAAATTTAGTTTCACACATGATCAATTATTGCTTTGAAAGCTGTGTTCTACATAATTTAAAATATCAAATTACAAATTGATTTTTTGAATCTATTTTTTGTAAATGTCGCATCAACAGATATATAATTGAGATGAACACTAATGACTTGGTCAATCCCACATTGAGGTTCATGGATCGGGAATGTTCATTGGTATTTAACAGAATTCCAAATCTTCACACATGTGTACATATGAATTGATTTTTTGTTTAATTCTTGAGTTAATTTATTGTTAATAAGTTTCATATTTTAATTTTTAGGAGGTAAGAGGAGAAGGTTTCAACCCATCCATGCATGTATTATGTGTCTGGTCCACTTAGTGTACATGGGTACAAGGTTGCGGGAAGGGGTGATATAATTGGCCTCCCAAGGCCAATTCCCTGTCGGGGTTCTCAACAGGTCATTGTGGGTCCTGCTCTCAGTGGCTGTCATTCTGATGCTTGGTTCCTTTTAGGGTCATGCTGGAGAAGATGTTAACCAACAACATCAAGGTTGCCATCAATTTCAATATTTTTTCATTAAATTTGTACAATTTTTTTTACACGTGTTTTTTCTAATATACGAAATTTTATATATATTGATGCAGAGGCCGAAAATGTTCGAGCCAGTGGTCAAAATATACGCAGGGCCGCGCGCTACATTCAAGAAGGAGGATGTCAACCCAGCACAACTTGAACCAAATGAGACGATTGATATACCATGGGAAACCAACATGGCGGAATGCACCTTACAAAGGTGTGAAAGCCTTCATGCAAAATTGCAAAGAGATCTCATGGCTTTGTCTCTACCTGCTGAGAGTAGACAAAGCCTTGAAATAGTTACATATTCATTGGGTGAAACGGTAAATGTGTACAGAAATTTGGGGCCAACGACTGATTCATTTGTAGAACTGATGAGAAAGAGAAAAGAAACAGTGATGGGTCCCAATAAATGGCAGGACATAAAACAAAAAGTTACAAGAGCAGAGACCAAGTCAATGTTTAATTATAAGGAAGGGCCAAAAAGAAAAATGTTGAAGGTGCAGTATTTCAAGCACCCAGACAAAGCTGGTTATTTGTATGATCGACATCTTGCGGCCTTTGGAAGGCTTCCATGGAACGATGAGGTTCCTGTTTATTTTGCACAAATGTTTTATGCAGAATTTTTTTGGGGTATGAAACCCGACTACAATGACCTTCCTTCAGAATTTTTTGGCCCAGGGAGAGGTTGATTATATCAACGTAAGGGCGCTAAGCGAGATGTGGAGTTGCCTCGCCCTAAGCCGCCATTGGTGAGTCGACCGTTTCGAGTCGAAACCCTGCGATCAGAGATGGATGCAACTTCTCAAATAAGTCGAGAAGCAAGAGATGTTATGATCGACAATGTTCATAGCAGATTGAGTGGAGTCGATCTTTGTTTAAATCGACAAAGAGCACGTGAAAATGCACGTGCCAATTTTGTTTATCGTACAGATGAGGAGATTTACAACATGAATGTTGAAGATCTCCGAACATATGCAATAAATTGTCGCAATGGTCTGCAAGACCTAATTTTTCATGAGGAAGAGGGCACCAGAACGGTATGTTTTAGTGACCTTAGGGTTTGAAATTATATTTACATATACATGTGTACAATTTGTAATAAATACATGTGTATGTACACATGTATACATTTATTTGTATGTGTACATTAATCTAACAAAAATGTATGATTATATGCTAAAACACCATTTAACAGCTCCCAAAAGTGATGCGGATGAAAACAGCATATTACATTTTGATCTGCTCGAAACGATGCGTATGGGTCCCACGCATCATGATATTTTGAACATGTATGATAGTGTTTTTTAAGTGACTTTTAAAATAATAATCGTTGCATAATGTACAAGTATATATATATAATTTGAGAAATGTTTGAATAAAAATTTATCTATCTAGTTATTTTTGGATGGTTTAGCCTTCTTCTTCCTTAGAGATGCACCTTCATTTAATAAGATGATACGCAGTATGGAAATAATTTTTCACAAGTTTAAAATTTATGTTTAAAAACATATACATATATATATATATATACATATATACATATATATATATATATATATATATATATATATATATGTATATATATATATATATATAGAGAGAGAGAGAGAGAGAGAGAGAGAGAGAGAGATATTTTGAGTTATTTAAATTTTTTTGAATTTAGGTTCCTATAGAAAATTTCTTTAATCCGAGGACTCTAGCGACGGAGATAGGAACATCCACAGCATTTGAACAAGTTTTCTTTAGTTCATTTTTTTAATATTATTGAAAATAAGTTTATATATGTACATGTGCATTTTCATTTGAAAGTTTTTAATTTATATAAATTATTTATATATATATATTTACATTTAGCTGTACATGTATATTGTACAGTTTACCACTGCAGATGTTTCTATGGGAGAACCTGTTCATCAAATGGAGAGGGAACCTTACGAGGTATTGCATGATTTTTTTGTTATATTTTGTTTTTTACATGAAGTTCTAGATATATATATTCTTATTCATTTTTAAAACTTCAAATTTTAATGTTCAAGTACATGTGCATTGTGTATGTAGGTTTCCTATTCACAGGATAGGGCACGGACTGAGACCCAGACGCTAGATCCTCCATTTGATGGACATCATTTACAGTAGATTTGATTTTAAAATTTAGATGGTTTTAAAATTTGTTAAACTTGATACAGTTTGATACTTGTGAGATTTACAATTTTTGGATATATTTTATTACATTGTTATTATATAATTTGTTTTATTTAATTTTTGGATGGTTTTAGTACTTTTGGCATGTGAATGTGAAGTAATGTTGTCATCTGAACTACATTTGGCATGTGATATTTAATGTTAAATGTTTTTGTTGGATAGTTGAATTATAATTGGTATGGCATGTGAAGTTTTTAAAACTCAAGTTTTGGATGGTTTCAATCTACATTTTGCATGTGATATTTAATGAACTTTAAATGTTTAATGTTTTAATGTTGCACAATATATAATCAAAAGGTTTTTAAAACTTAAAGTTTTGATGGTTTCAATCTACAACTTAAAGTTTTGGATGGTTTCAACCTACATTTGCACATGTGGTAAATTGAAATGTTACTTGTAACAAGACAATCCCCATTGATTTCATTGTATATATGTTGATTTTTGATTTGATATAATTGCATGTATGATGGTACATTACTTGTAAAGTCATTGGATTAATAGTGTTCATTGATTTCAGTGTAAGCGCAAAAAATTATTGACAATGTAGAATGATTTTGTGTTATAATAATTAAACCTAATAATATTGGAGAGCAAGAGAGACTTGAGGTATGGTGTTTACTACAAGAGTTCGAGCTAAATATTTAAATGGTTTATGATTTATGATTTCTACTTTCTTTTTAATATAATCGATACGGAAAGATGACAAAACTAATAAGGGTGACAATAAGAATAGAAGAAGAAAATAGTTTAAGACTGATCACAATAAATGCTATTTGTAATTGATTACATTCTAATTATTCACATTCTATCATTCAATATTATTACATTGTCACTTTGCATTCAAAAATTTTATTTGATCATTTTCCATTATTAAAGTTATTCTACAATATTTATCATCTCAACAAATTGAGGTAACTAAGAAAATTTAAAATTTAAATGACTTGATAAATCTCAAACATATTTAGCATATTTAAAATGGTTTATCGATATTTTTTCCTTGGTTGCACACGACTGAAACCAACCTAGATCCATCTTAACTACAGATCTATCAAGCGCCGAGAAGGATCAAATCTTTCGAGGTGCAAACCTCTCTCAAGTTTTGCACTAAAAGAGGCTTTCACCCTGGTTTGATCTATCCCTTAATACGATGATCCATACATGGATTCTGTGGGTGAAAATTTCAAAATAAAGTAAGAGGAAAAGATAGGGTGGGAAACAATTAGAGAGACTTATAGAAAAATTAATAGGGAGTGGGGGAATTTAGGAAGGAGTGTGATAGTTATGAGATAAAAGAATATTTTGGCAAAATAATATTTAATAAATAATGGGAATTTTCAGGAGAGACAAATAGTGATATGAATATGGTTTGGTAATAATCAAATTTATGAATTAAACACCAATTATTTTTATGTGAAAACAAAATTATAATTTAACTTCACCTAAAAGACTAAATTAAACACATTATTATGGGACGAGAGCTTCAGGTTTGAGTTCTCATTTAGATGAGTGTCATAATGGCATTCCATGTATTTTTGTGAGAACTTATGATATTGTGATATTCTAATTACGAAATAGTGATCTTGAGTACACGCTGGATAATGTAGTAGATAGGAACTTTTTGATAAGGGGAGATTAGGATGTGACCAAATTCCTATCAGTGAAAAAAAATTTCTTCACCTTCCTATAACTCCATTGTAGCTTTGGGGGCCAAAGGGAAGAAGAGTACCTTGGAATTTCTTGGGTGAAAAACCAAGTAGGTCACCAACTTTGGTCTAGTGCATTGGAATTCATTAAAGAATTGGTCATTGGAGTTGCTTCAAGCTAGGAGTGAGCATCGTCACCAACCTACATTGAATATTTTACACTCCCTAGGGTGAATGATACTTTAAATTGATTGATAGTCTAAGACTTTCAAATTTTTCCGAATGCCAAATGATCTTACAAAGTTAGTATTTATAATATCCTAGTAGGTCATTCGGTGACAACTTTTACCGGAAACTTGAAACAAAGAGAATCTATCCTTGGCTAGGACATCATGTAAGATGCCCGCCATAAACAGTAAAATTGTACTTAAAAGCTGAGATTCGGGCAAGTGGGGACAACCACTTGTTATCTCGTCCCTTGGAGGCTAGGCCATATGGGGACCGAATCTGACCTTACAAAATAAAGTGAAATAATTTGTACCATATGGTCGAAAAACATATACAAGAACAATTAATTTCATTCTAGAATATATATATATATATCCAATACATATAACATTTTTCATCAATGCACATGTATAGAAAAACTACTTTCAGTTGATACTAGAGCATGTGCTTGTACCCAAACAATTTGTAACATGTGCAAACCACAAATAACATAAGTAACTCAATTTTTAGTTGAGTACTTGAAGTTCTAAAATATATTTAATCCAAAGATAATAAATTGTTGGACACTTCACTCAAAAAAATTCTAATGGAATCTCATCCTCAATAATCCGTTCATGATCGGATTTTGACATTTTCCATTTCTTAATTTTCTATTTTTTCTTTGATTGAACTTCTATCAACTTTATGCGTGCTGCACACACAAAGTGACTGTATTGACAACTTATGGAATCAGGTTCATAGTCTTCAAAGTAAAAAAAGTCTCCACTTTGATGAGTTTGTTTGAAAAAATAACCTTTCAGTATAATAGACCCTCTGTCATACTGAAATTCGTGATCATTATAGTCCTGTAATAATTTCATTTTTCGTTCAGTGCAACGCATCAAATAATACTTCACATTTTCATCGTTGTCAATAGGTGCAATTACAGCAAAAACATCTCCTGCACAATAAAATAAATTTAACATTTAATTATGCATATTTAAACTTATTTCTAGATCTTTAAATCATTAGAAAGTAATTCAAATGTTACCTTCTCTAACAAGATCAGAAACTCGATCACCATCGGATGATATTGTAGTTTCCTCTGATTGCATTTCTTCAAACATTGCAACAGACATTTTTCCCTTTGTATTTAGCTCTGTATGTTTCCAATCTTTTACATACATGTTGTTTTCACAAACGTCATTGGATTTTGTGTTATCTATGCAAACATCACAAAAACAAGAATATTTTCTTTTATCCAATGCAAACACATTTCTGGACAACTTTGTTTGAATTGAATGCAATTTTCGAGTCCCTTTTATTGTTTCAACGTCATTTCCAATTGATCTATCTACGTCTCCGATTCCAATATGCTAGAAAAACCTTTATATGGAAAATTAGAAAAATAATTTGTAAATATGATATCAAAATACAATTAAAAATAATCATTGCATGATAAATGTATAATGTTTAAAATTAGATTTCCAATATAAATTAAATTGAATGTACCTTCGCACTTCTCTTGATGGGTTTTTCTCATGGCTTAGAGCAGCGATGCACCATTGAACAACTTCTTCAGCGTTCACAAGTTGGCGTGCAGAGTGGTTCATTTGATATCTTCAAAGTACTCGTTTTATGCATGCTCCTGCACCGTCATGTTCTCCTTTTCCATGGCCAGTCTCAAAGAAATTCCAACAATGTTTAATGCATGTTTTCTTATGAAGACAACACAACCAAAAGAATGATCGTGCAGATTTGAATTGACCTACGCATCCGTCTGACCATATCCAATGTTCATTGAATGTTATTCCATGATCTTTCAATGAATCATACATTCTTCCAAAACAATATTGTACAAAACATGTATCATGTGTACGATCGTCACTAATATAAAAGTGATATTATTTAATTATATGTCGATTTTCACTCGTGCTTTCTATATGATCGACATTTTGTTCAGCATGTCTATATAGAATATGGACGAGCATGGAGACTTGGTCAGAATGATAGTATTCACTCTGAATTTCTTTTTGTGGAACAAATGTGTAGTTTTCTGCAAAATCAATTACTGACAAAATGGTCCCTGGTGGAAAAAATTCACGGGAATTTTTGAATTGCAAGTCATTCCACTTAGCTTATGGAAACGTTTAGTGTATTTGAAATTTCTCATCAAATCCCTTTCAAACAAAAATTCTACTTAAAATTTCGTCTCCCTCGTAATTCATTCTTTTCAATAATTATTTGTACAATTAACTCATACCTATATCTATTAAAAGTATCTTCAATTTCACTTCATGTTGGAAAATGATTGATCATTTATATCAGTGTGATATTTGTTTTGAAATTTAGTCAAATTTCCACAATCATCACATTTTTTACCACCAACACATTTATTTTTGTAAAATAGTTCATCGCTTTCTCTTTCACATAGAATTTGAGATATGAAATCACGGATAGTGGAAGGAGGAGGTGAATCCTTCCATAATGTTCTACTGAAATCAAGGAATGTGTCATAATATAACTCAAATTCCACATGATAACGACAACAACAAGTGTCGCGTACGGTGATAGGTTTTACATACCATGGTTTTTGTTGAACAAAAGCACCGAGTGAAACATGAATTTGACGATTCTCTTTTTTGAACTTGTTGAATAACTCTATCTGAGTGGTTTCCAAGAGATGTTTTTCATGTTCTTCGTACTGATTTCGTGCTATTCTTCTTCGCATAACATCTCTTGCAGTTGGTAAAACACGTGAATTGTTCTTCCAATATTCATATATTATTTTTTTAACATTTTTTCCAAGTCTATCTTTGTATGGTTGCCTACAAATAGCTCTCCAACAAGCGAGTTCATCATTTACATCTATTTGTAGTCGAAATTTTTGATGTTTGTGCAGAGTTTTTCGTGAGGTTCCCAGTGCTCGTGCCATAGATGTTATCAAACGATTCTCTTGAGTACTTGGTGAAACTATTGCCATCTATATTCCTCTACGTATATTTGAAACATATTTATCTCTAGATCTCTTAATTGACTTTATCGCACTACTCATATTTTTTATAACCTCTTCATTCATTTTTTTATCTTTGGTTGATTTTCGAATACCAAATAGTGTCGTCGCTTCTTTTAATTTTCTTAATGATAGGAGACCTTTCAACATTTGAGCATGAACTGTCACTTGCTCATTTAAGAAATACTCTTCAAAAAGGCGGTTGACACGATATCGTATAACATGGTCAAGTTTTTTATCTCCATATGTGTGAGTGTCAACATTTTCTAACATCTCATTATCGATAGTGATTTCATCTGTACATATTCGAAAAAATAGTACATATTCAATAAATCACTAAATTAATAAATATGTCAATAAATATTAGGAAAATTTTAAATATATCAATAGATCATAATATTTACATTTACATATCGACTTCAATTTCTGCTTGAGGTTGATTTTATTCTTCAATATTTTGAGGAGTATCTCTGTCTGTTTACATTAAACAAAATATTTTTCAAACTAGTTCATCAAATAAAAATTAAGCTTCACATTTTATATTAGGAAAATTTTAAATATATCAATAGATCATAATATTTACATTTACATACCTGCTTCAATTTCTGCTTGAGGTTGATTTTCTTCTTCAATATTTTGAGGAATATCTCTGTCTGTTTACATTAAACAAAATATTTTTCAAACTAGTTCATCAAATAAAATTTAAGCTTCACATTTTACATTAGGAAAATTTTAAATATATATCAATAGATCATAATATTTACATTTACATACCTGCTTCAATTTCTGCTTGAGGTTGATTTTCCTCTTCAATATTTGAGAGGGCTTCTAACTTTCTTTTGCAATATTGTCTCGTCTCTTCTCTACGTGCCTCAGGGTCTCTTTTCGATCATATTTTCTCGCACAAGTTCTTCGATTTCCCATGATAATAGGGTATGAAGTTCAAAAAATTTCCTTCAAAAAATTAGACAATAACTCAATTACAAAAAATATCACAAAAGATTTAATTTAAAAAAATTCAGTGTAATTTTTTTGTAAAAAATACATACTCCAATCCAAAACACACTTTAAAAAATTTGAGAGAAAAATGTTTTAGAAAAATGAAACGAAGCTCAAAAGATTTACTTCAACTCAAAACACGTACATACCTCTAAGAAATGTCTTCCAAAAAATCAATTTGCTTCCAAGAAATGTTCTTAAACCCAAACTTTGAAGAAACCTCCAAGAAATGTCTTCCAAAAAATCAATTTTCTTCCAAGAAATGTTCTTAAACCCAAACTTTGAAGAAATATCCAAGAAATGAAACCTCCAAGAAATGTCTTCCAAAAAATCAATTTGCTTCCAAGAAATGTTCTTAAACCCAAACTTTGAAGAAATTTTTTTGAACCCAAACCAAAATCTTTGTAAAATGAGATGAAGTGTGCGAAATGTGCGAAAATTGTGAATCATTTCGTGGCAATTTATATTGACGCGAAATGTGTTTTAGTAGGGGGCTCCGCAAAATTTTTTGGCCGACGGAGAGTTATACAATAGTTCGGCCGAAATTTTGATCAAAATTTCGGCTGAACTATTAAGACGTTAGATTTAATGAGTCTTAAGCGAAAAAAATAGTACGACTGAACTTGGACTAAAAGTTCGGCTGAACTAATGCGTCACCAATTACGCAAAAACCAGGCTCTGAAAACAGTTCTGTAACTTTGGACTGATTAAACTCCATGAAAGGTTGTTAATTTACTGTCGGAACCAAGACAAGCATTTTCAGAATTGAATCTACTTTTAGGAAATATAACTTTTATGGAATTTCATAAACGTTTATTAATTTTAATTATTTTTCTAATAAAATGGGTGCAAACAATTTCTGAGGGTCATTGTGATTCAGTGAAATCAAAATTTTGTATCTCCCAAAAAACATTGTAAAAAAAATTGAAAAAATTATGGGGAATTACATTGGTTCGTCATCTCTAATGGGTAGCTTTTAGATTTTTAGTTTATAACTTATATGTTAAGAAATTTCTTGCGACGCGAAACATATCCAAAATACGCATTTTTTCGTATTGGACCAGTTCAAAAAATTCTAGTAATTATTATATGCATCCATTAGCTTTGTAAATATGACGAAAACAAAGTAGACTATGTCTAGATTGTTGTAACACATTTTTTTTTTTCAAAAACACAAATTTTCAATGAATACAACATTGCGTCATAACATGACTTCTTATGAATCCTTTGATTGTTAAGAAACACACACTCAAAGAAATGCTAAGTTGACATATCAAATCTGCATAAAAAAATTTCAAAAAATAATTAATTGAAAGCTAACAAAATTTCTCACAACTTTTATTTTTATCACAAAATGAAATTCTACACAGAAAAATTGTTATAGTTTGCAGAAAGTTGAAGAACCGAAAAAAATGAAAATTTTTTCTCAAAAAAGGGCAAAAAGTGTAACCCAGCTTCACATTTTCACCCTTATTCTCCAAATATGTTAAACACATACCTAATTTTAATCTTATGTAAGCCAAATCTCCAACCTAGTCTACATGAACAAATTCATGTATGTCTAACACTTTGTTCAATCCTGGTCTTTCTTGGTGACACAATCCTTAACTAATAGTGCCACAAAAATGCATAAAACCCATCTTTAATACTATAAAATGCCCCTTCCATGGTTTGTACAAATGTTTGTTCAATAATCTCACTACTTGTGCAATGTCTGGTCTACTATAGACCATTGCATACATCAAAATTTCAATTACACTAACATATGGAACATGAAAAATGTCTTCTTCCTCTTCCTATATCCTATGACATTGATCTACAAATAAATTTGGACTTACATGAAGAGTGACACTTATAGGTTTATGTTCTTGCACATTAAACGTCTACAATATTATCTTAGCATACTTCCTTTTATTTCACTACAATTTCCTCTTTTCCTGATCTCTTTTAATTTGCATGTCCAAAATTAAATTTTCAACATCAATATCCTTCATGTCAAATTTAGAGGACAATTGTGTTTTCACTTCCTAGATGATTTCCATGTAATTTCAAATTAGCAACATATCATCCACATACTATACTAAATAAATAAGATGAACACCAACTAATTAAAAATATACATAGTGATCAACATTTCTCCTTCTGAATCCAAGTCCCAATATGTAAGGATTAAAATTACGAAACGAAAACGTTTTTTATTTCTATAACCCATATGGGGACCATTGTTTCCTACATACCAACTCTTTATTTCCCTTCATTGTAAATCCTTCTAGCTACATCATGTATATTTATTCTTCAAAATCCTCATGTAGGAATGTTGTGTTCATGCCCATTTTTTCTACCTCAAAATCAAAATTAGTATAACCAAATAAAATAATTATAATAGAGTTTAACATAGAAACAAGAGATAAAATATCACGAAAGCCAATTCCATATATCTAAGAATAACCTTTTGCTATTAATTGAGCTTTATGTTTCCATTTTTTCTTATGCATTCAACTTCTTCTCAAGCAACTATTTTCTACTAGTGAGATTTTTTGGGCCAACAAATCTATTGAATGCCAAACTTCAATTTTTCCTATGGCTATCATTTCTTCAACCATGGCCTTTTTCAAAAAATTTCCATCCTTTGAATCCACTTCCTCCCTAACAATTCTAGGATCATCATTAGTAATTAAAAAAGAAAAAAATGAAAGGAAAGCATGTGGATTATATCTTTTGGCTTCCTTCTTTGCCAAAATCGTCTCCTCAATATCGAAGTATTTAGTTCTCCTTCTTTTGATTCATGATGTTTAGTAGAGTCTAATTCATCATCCTTTAATTCAAACTATATATTATTTTGTTCTTTATCTCTTGGTAGGACTTCATATTTGACATATTTGATTTTTCTAAATACAACATCTCAACTACACACAACCTTCTTAGTTTTTTAGTTCCAAATCTTATAACCTGTTTTACCATCATTATATATAATAAATATAAAATTTTCATATGTTTTGTCTATCTTATCCTGATTCTCCTTTGGAATGTGTACATAAGGATCACATCCAAATACCATGAGATGTTTAATAGAGGGTTTCTTACTAGTCCATACCTTATGTTGAGTTTAATCAACCAACACTGATGAGGGTGATCTAATTACCAAGTAACATGTAGTATCAATTTCCTTTACCTGAAATTCCTATCTTGACTTGGCACCACTCAGTAAGCTCCTTTCTTTTTCCATTAACATCTTGTTCTTCCTTTCTACAAATCCATTCTATTGAGGCACATATGGATTAATATTCTACCTTACTATACCAGACTACTTACAAAATTATTTGAATTCATTCCCATATAATTCTTCACCGTTATCTATCCTTAATACATTAATTTTATTCTTTATATATGATTTTCCACAAGAGCCTTAAACTCTTTGAATTTTTCAAATATTGAAGGATTCCTCTTGAGGAAACAAATCCATGTATCCCTTGAGAATTCATCTATAAATGAGAAATAATATATATATATATATATATATATATACCCAGACACATCACTATGCACCAACTGTAATATTCCATTTTCCCTCTTAACAAGAGAGGAGAATATTACCGAATTTTTCTTCCCATATAAATAATGTACACATAAACAAAAATCTAGAGAGAAAATATACATACCTTCTATTATACCATATCCATGTAGTAATCAAAGGCCTTTCTCTCTAATATGCCCTAGTCTTTGATGCCACAAGATAATATTTTCTCTAGAGATTGTAGGAGTTTTTCCTTTTTCAACTCTACTCTCAGGAACAATGGAACTATTGCACCCAACACAAATTTTTTTTGGCAACAACTTATACATACATCCAATCTAAACTTCCCTTATAAATACCCATACTCCTCAAAAGATCCTATAGGTGTCTTTTTCAAACATTTCTTTCACACTTGCATTTATCACCATACTCATAGAAATAAAATTTATATCCATTCATGGGATGTGTAGAAAACTAGGGAGTGTTCTAATCCTTCACTTCATGAGACCCAACTTGAATTTTCCTCATCCTCTAATTCTAGTTGTCAAGTCATCTCCCAAGAAAATAACACTTCCACCCTATTTTTCATACCCTCAGAACCACTCCCTATGAGAATTCATATGAAAGTATGCCCTCGAGTTGACCAATCATGCATTACGATTTACATGTCTACTTGAAGAATAAAAATACACATCCCCTCCTTCATCTAGGAAGGTTTTTTATTTTGTAGAAGAGGAACCATTACATTCTTTCCCTTTCTTAGAAATTTTGGATCTACAATATTTATTTTAATTCCTTTCTTTTTCATTCTCTAACATATGTTTATGGATATTCCTAGAGATTTTGATATTCCACTATATTTAGATCTCCCACTTGAGGAATTATTTATATTACTATTCTTGGAGCATCCCCTTACATACAAGGCATATGTTTTTTAATTTTTCATGTTTTTCTATCTCATCTCCTCCAATAAAAAGGACAGGAATATATTATCATAACTTAAAGTTGTTCCATTAATACTAATGGTAATAATTAGACTATCTCATGAGCGTGCTAAATAAAACAACAAATTAATACAATTATTTTAATCAAAAATATTAATATCAATAGATAATAGCTAAATTGTTAGGTCCCTATATTACTAGTACAGTCCCTTATTGTTGTTAGTGTAACCCCCTTATTGTTATTATTGTACCCCTTAACCTTCATATTGTTATTATTGTGCCCTTAAATTATTATTGTTAGGTCTGCTAGGATTACATTGTGGCCCCACTAGGATTACATTGTGGTCCCATGGACTCCTATATATAGAAAGGAGGTTTTGTAATTTGTATCATCCAAGAATTGTTCATTCATGTAATGTATTGGAGGTTGCCCCCTCGAAGTGGCTTATTTATAAGGCGTTGATATCTCTTTTATTATATTTTTGGAGCTAGTTTGACAACATTTGGTATCAGAGGTTTGGATTCTAGGGTTTCGCTGCTCCAAACAGGTCACCGTGGAATTTTCGCAATAAATTTTTTTGTACGAAGTTTCAAAAGCTGAATTTTTTTGGGTACGAAGCTGAAATCCTGAGGAACATTGTTGTAAAATTTCAGAGCTTGGTTCGTAATATTTTCGGAGATATGATTTGTGGAAGTTAGGTCCTTTTGTAGGCTCCTCAATTTAATCTAAACTAGTTATCATGGCATTTGCGCTATAATTTTTTTTCTACGAAGGTTCAGAATCTGAAATTTTAAGGGCGCGAAGCTGAAATCCTGAGAAAATTTTTCACAAAATTTCAGTGCCTGGTTTGCAATATTTTCGGAGATATGATCTGTGGAAGGTAGTACTTTTTCAGGTTCCTGAATTTCATCTCAAAGAGGTGATCATGGGAAAATATTCATAAATCTCTCTCTGGGCATCGGATTGGAGTGCCGTAAAAAGTGGTTGCAATTACACAGACTGTAGTTTGTTTTCTATCAATTTCAGAGCTAAAATACAAAATAGTGACATGTGGAAACTCGTACAAGTTCGCTCTACTAAACCAGTCCATAATTAGGTCATTGTGGGAGATTGGACATAGCTTTGCCTTGGAGAATAAAAATCAAGTCAGACCTATGGCATTTGAAAGACAATTCAGAAGGCTATCCCATTTCCAAATTTCAAATATTGAAGAGCCGCAATCATAGAGATAATCCAATTTCAATATCAAGCTCCTCAAAAGCAAGAAAAATGTGTGTATTTTTTTTTTCCGAATTGCATAAGTCTTGTTTGAAGAATCAATTTGAATTGATTCCAAGGGCATATTGTAGAATAGATATCAGTATTGGGTTCTAAAAAATGTCCCGTAAAAATAATGCAACACCCATCAAGCCTTCAAAAGGCTCTACTATGAATCATGAAGATGAAGAATTGCAACATGATCTATCAGAATTACAAGAGAAAGTGCACCAAATTTTTGTCTCGCAAATAGCAAAAAAAAACGAAATGTAATTTTTGAAGAAAGGCGTGGAAGCGAAGATGGATGGTTTGAAGAAAGGAGTGGAATCTAAGATAGATGGCATGGAATCTAAGATGGATCACATGGAAGCTAAGATCGATGAAAAAATGAAAGACAACATGGAAAACATGAATAATGATCTAAAAGCAGACATTGAAGGTTTGACAAAGTTGATACAAGAAATGTTTCCTAATGGTGAAATTATAGTAGAGGAAACTCATGATGAGAAAAAAATAAATGTTAATCATGACTTCATAAACTCTAATGTTGGTGGGAAGAACCACCATATTCCAAAAATGGATATGAGGAATTTTGATGGAAAGAATCCTGTAACATGGATACTACAGATGGAGCAATATTTTGATCTCCATAATGTGAAAAACACACAAAAGGTATGCATTGCAACTTTAAATTTAGAACAAAATACATTTGTATGGTATCGATGGCTTTGCTCCCGAAAAAAAATTGTCACTTGGTCAATTTTTATGGAGGAAATGATAGCACATTATGAGGATACAAAGAGAAACACCTTCTTTAGCCATTTGATAAATCTGAAACAAAAGGGTTTAGTGGGGGAGCACATTGAGGACTTCCAAAAATTGAATATAAAGGTAACTAATATTCTAGAGGAACATAGGATTGATCTCTTCATAGGTACTTTAAAGCATAACATCCAACATGAAGTTCGTGTTTTGGAACTTGATTCATTGGAGAAGGAATTCAGGTTGGAAAGAAAAGTTGAATGTAAAATTATGGCAACAAGGAAGCCTACCACTCACTTCTATAAAGAAGGAAGTGTTGCTACGCCTAGATTTTCACAACCTCCAAGGTTGACACCACAAAAATTGGAAGGAAAAAGAGAAAAAGGGCTTTGCTACAGTTGTGATAGCAAATAAACTAAAGGTCATAAGTGTGCTGAGAAGAAATTATTTTACATAGATTGTGAAGAGGAAGAAGAAAATGAACAAGAAGAGGATATACACCAGGAACCAGCCCTAGAAGAGGAAGAAATGAGTTTGACCATATCGTGTAATGCATTGGCAGGAATTACCACTCCTCAAACTCTCAAGATAGAAGGACATATCAAGAAGAAAAAGGTAATAGTGTTGATTGATTCAGTAGCACCCATAATTTTATTCATTGTAAGGTAGCCAAGGAATTAAATTGTTTCCTATACCCAGCACCAGAATGTCAAGTGATGGTTGCAAATGGAGGAACTATAAATTGCTCTGGAAAATGCCATAATATCAAGCTAACCATGGGGGAATATGTGTTGACTAGTCCAATGCTTTCCATTCCTATGAGAGGTGTTGATGTTGTACTAGGAGTACAATGGTTACAATCTTTGGGGACGGTAGCTTTTAATTTTCAAGAACTTTTCTTGAAATTTTTTTCAGAAGGAAAGGAAGTCGAATTACGGGGTATTGAAGGGAAGCCGGGAAAGATAATAAGCTCTAATGTCATGACAAAGCTTCTAAAGAAATAACAACAAGGCGTAATTGCACAATTATGCTCACTAGAAGTTCCAACATCAAAATCATCTATTTCTCCAGATCTCCAACAAGTCTTGGACAATCATTCCAAGGTGTTTGAAACTCCCAAAGGAATCCCACCTATTCGTGATCATGATCATGCTATTCATTTGATTCTAGGAAGTGTTCCTCCAAACATCAGGCCTTATAGATATCCTTATGTCCAAAAGAGCGAAGCTGAACGTATCATTGCAAAAATGTTAGAGGTGGGTATAATTCAAACTAGTAAAGTTCTTTCTCTGCTCCTGTAGTATTGGTACACAAGAAGGATGCATCATGGCGAATGTGTCCGGATTATAGGGAGCTCAATAAGCTCACCATTAAAGATAAATTTCCCATTCCTGTGATTGATGAATTATTGGATGAATTACATGGAGCAATTTATTTTATCAAGTTGGATCTTCATTCAGGATATCATCAAATTAGAATGAAGACTGAAGATATTCCAAAAACAGCATTTTGAACTCATGAGGGTCATTATGAATTTTTGGTCATGCCTTTTGGCCTTACCAATGCACCTTCTACATTTCAAGGGTTGTTGAATTCCATTTTCAAACCCTTCCTTAGAAAATTTGTGCTAGTATTTTTTTATGATATACTAATCTATAGCAGGTCTTGGAAGGATCATGTTGAACATGTTGATAGGGTGCTCAAACTATTGCAGGAGAAACAATTATATGCAAAAACATCCAAATGTTTCTTTGGAGTACAAGATGTGGAATATTTGGGCCATATTGTATCTCACGAGGGTGTTAAGGTAGACCCTAACAAAATTAAAGCCATTAAGGAATGGAAATTCCCCACAACCATAAATAAGTTGCGAGGATTTCTCGGGTTAACAAGATATTATCGCAAGTTTGTTAAGAATTAAGGGAGAATAGTAGCACATCTAACAATGTTATTGAAGAAAGATGCATTTTCATGGACTCCTGAAGCAACTAAGGCCTTTGAACATCTTAAAGAGGCAATGTGCCTAACACCGGTCTTAGCTACTCCATACTTCACAAAAACCTTTATTGTGGAATGTGATGCCTCAGGAAATGGAATTGGTGTTGTTTTAATGTAGGAAGGAAGACCCATTGCTTTTGAAAGCTGTCCAATCAAAGGAAAGTATTTACAGAATCCTATTTATGAGAAGGAAATGTTAGCAATACTGCATGCACTAAAGAAATGGCGGACTTACCTAATGAGAAGACACTTCAAGGTAAAAACTGATCATGATAATCTTAAACACTTTTGAACAAAGACTATGTTTAGAAGAACAACAAAAATGGGTCACAAAGATGTTGGGTTATGACTTTGAAATAATCTACAAAAAAGGGAAGATTAACGTTGTTGCATATGCACTCTCAAGAAAGAATGAAGAGGTGGAAGAATTTCTTTGTGCCATTTCTATTATCCAACCAGATTGGATAGCCAAAGAAAGAGATGAATGGAAGAAGGACAAAGAAGTATGGACACTCATTCAAAAGTTGCAGCAAGATCCTAATACATCTGATACATTTAGTTGGAAAAATGGTTCTTTATGGTACAAATATCGCTTATATCTTTGTAAGAACTCCCAACTAAAACAAAATATTCTTTTTGAATTGCACACTTCTCCTTTATGAGGACACTCAGGATTTTTAAAAACTTACCACAGGGTGAAGAAAGAATTTTTTTGGGATGGCCTTAAATCTGATATTCAAAAGTTTGTGGCGGAATGTTTGGTTTGCCAGCATAATAAAGTTGAGACAATTAAGACCCCGTGACTTCTACAACCTTTATCCATTCCAAGTCAACGTTGGGAGGAGATTTCAATGGATTTTATCACAAGTTTACCTAAGTCCGAAGGAAAGAGTGTCATCATGGTGGTAGTTGATAGATTTACCAAGTATGCACACTTTTGTGCATTATCTCATCCATTTAAAGCAAGTACAGTTGCTACTACATTTATGGACAAAATTCAAAAGCTACATGGAAGCCCAAGGGTTATTGTGAGCGACAGAGATCCCATTTTTACTGGAAATTTTTGGATGGAGTTATTTTCTTGTTTGGGTACTCAATTATCTCATAGCTCATCTTATCATCCTCAATCTGATGGTCAAACTGAGATAGTAAATAAATGTTTGGAGGGATATCTTCATTCTTTTGTATTTGATAAACAAACACAATGGGTCAAGTAGTTACCTCTCGTTGAATGGTGGTATAACACTTCCTTCCATACCGTAGCAAAAATGACCCCATTTATGGCACTTTATGGATATCATCCACCACCCATCACATCATATTTAAGAGAAAATTCGAAGGTTAAAGTAGTGGAAGATCACATTGAGCATCAACAAGAAGTTCTCCAACTCTTAAAGGATAACCTGAATTTGGCACAAAATCAAATGAAACAACAGGCAGATCAACATAGCAGACAGATAAGTTTTGATGTAGGAGACTGGGTATTTTTACAGCTACAACCATACAAAAAAATGTCCCTCAAGCAAGCTAAGAAGGATAATAAATTATCGCCAAAGTACTATGGTCCTTACAAGGTGTTGCAAAAGATTGGTACTATGGAATACAAATTGGAGCTTCATGCTTTCTTTAGTGCATCCAGTTTTCCATGTTTCATGCTTAAAGAAGGTTATAGGTGAAACAATTCCAGTTCAAACAATATTTCCAAAACATGATGAGGAAAGAAAAATCATACTGGAACCTGAAGAAGTCATGGAAACAAGAACTTGATAGCTACGAAATCGATCAATTTTAGAATATCTCATCAAGTGGAAGAACCTACCCACTGAAGATTCTACATGGGCGGATGAGAATTTTATACAAAAGTACCAAGAGCTACTCAAGTGTTGAGGACAACACTTTTTTGAAGGAGAGGGGCATGTTAGTTCCCTGTATTACTAGTACAGTCCCTTATTGTTGTTAGTGTAAACCCCTTATTGTTGTTATTGTACCCTTGTAACCCCCATATTATTATTATTGTGCCCTTAAATTATTATTGTTAGGTCAGTTAGGATTACATTATGGCCCCACTAGGACTACATTGTGGCCCCATGGACTGCTATATATAGAAATGACGTTTTGTAATTTGAATCATCCAAGAATTGTTCATTCATGTAATGTATTAGAGGTTCCCCCCTCGAAGTGGCTTATTTCTAAGGCGTTGATATCTCTTTTCTTCTATTTTTGAGCCGGTTCTCTACAAATATAAATTACCACAATATTGAAGGCATTTAGATGATATGTAACCAAGTATCCATCCGTCATCCTTGGGTTACACGAGTTTTTCTATAAGGACACTTTTCTCACTAGGGACTTAGACTGATACAAATTCTCTAACTTGTTGTGTAATTCCTTCATTGTAGCTTCTACTAAAATATTTACTAATACTAAATTTGAGAGAAAAAAACATATTTTTCTCTTTTCTTTTCGATCTAACTTGGTCTAGTCTTCTATCGACATCATTATCATTTTAGTACTTGGATCCACAATAATCCACTAATCTATGTCAAGGAAAAAATCTTCCATTTTGATCTTTCATTACTCAAACTCTACCCATTGAATTTATCGATTTGTATCTTTCAACATCTCACCATTTCATTTGACTACAAGAATTGATTATGTAGACCTACCACTGTAACAAGGTCTACCATAGGATCGAGCTAGACTTCTTAGTGAGATAAGCATAACTTTAAATCCAAAGCTAATTTGATACCAAATTTAGGTTTTAACCATATACATTTAATTGGTGCAAACATATTCATAATAATACAAAAATTATGCAATGGAAATAACACACAGTAACATGTAATTTTTACACTATAAACCCAAACATGGAAAACTAGAAATATTTTTCAATATATTCTTCCTTACATTATTAAAATAAAATAAAAATATCGTTTGGTATACATAAACCACCAATCTAATTACCTTGTACTAGAATACAATTTTAGTTCCTTCAACAAAATTACAAAACTATGGGATAAACCACCATGTGCCAAAAAATGGAAAAAACACATGAAGAAAACCACACACAAAAAAATTCAATGGTGTTGCCCCCGAATACCAAAACATGTGGGATTCCACCCCATTTCTAATCCCCCAAGCAAGGGTGGATTTCCTCTCCCAAGTGACCCCCTACTATGATCGACATAACATACAACACGTTGAGATAATCATGCAAATAATATAGCACCGACAACAATTTTAAATCCATGATTATATCTTGATAGGGTGAAAAATCTATTATTTTACCTTCTATAATCAAGTGCTCGGATATTCTCATACAAGGTTGTAAGAAATATTTGGAGCACATAATAAATCATTAAAATGACCATTATGTAATTCAGTTATTCCATACACTATATACTAAGATATTTGTCATCATCAAAAAACATTTGTTTGGTGTTACAATCATTAAGAGTAAAAAAAAATTCCTTCATCCTTTTCCATATGATAGGATGCTCCAGAATCAATAAGGCACTCATCAAAAGAAGTAAGGTTGTATTGAAAGAGAAACCAAAAGAATAAAGTGCATTCCCATGAGAAGAAATTCTAGAATAAGGATAAGAATAAACATTTATGACATGTTTCTTCATTGCTACTTTTAAGGGCTACATCTTCTTAAAACATTTAAAATCTAGATGCCCATTTTTCCCATGAAAAGTGCAATGCTTTTTCGTCCTCTTACTTTTCAATTTTGTTCCTTTGTCACCATTGGGAGTAGAAAGTTGGTTGAAATGGCTTGGGACTACTATTCGTTTTATTATTATGAGGATGCTACTTCTTGGGATATTTGGTTTGTATTTGTGTTGATCCACTAAAGCCTTGTTAGATATATTTGAAATGTTGAACACTTCAGTATGTGAGATCTTGTCTTTTTCTCTAACTAGAGAGTCACAAAAAGATTCAAGATTGGGATATTTATGTGCTACCCCAAAAGCTTCTCTAATAACATAAAAAGTGCATACAAAAAGAGATATGTAGGGCTAACCTTTGAAAATATAACATACATGCAACAATCATCCTTTATATCAACTTGACAATATTTAAGTAAATTTCTAAGTGTTTCAAATTTAGCTAGAAAATATTCATGTAAGAGAAATCATTAGGAACTAAATTCATGATCTAAGTTTTCATGCTGATGGAAATAATTAAATTAGGTTTACCAAATATGTTTTTCAACTTTCTCAAGCTAGATTTGGGTCATCGATTCCTTGAATATGAAGTACTTATGGAGAAATGTGGAAAAATGAGCATTTTTATTAATCCACGTGTTTCAATATACTTAATATCACATTTGGATTTCTTTTCAACATCAGTGGAGGCTTTTTATTTTTCCAAGGAAATCCAATAAAATCAATATATTGTCTATTAGATTGTCAACTAGGTTTTGGATAGATGCTATGATCAACGTGATATATTAAATATGAAAAAGATGTAGTCTTACCAAACTTATAAATATATCTATATATATATATATAATTGATTTTTTTAAATGGATCTATACTTTCATAGCGTTAAATGTGATACATTGATTCTCCAATATTTGAAGCATCTTTCATAATTATAAAATATCTTTTAAAAAATAAGATAACCTCTATATGGTATTTTTTTAGACCGAGATAAAAATATTAAGGAGACCTAGTTAAAAAGATGGAGAGAGGACCCAACTAGCCATTAAAGTATAACAACTAGTTTGACAGAAGAAAAATCTAAATAATCAATTATTTTTTATTATTATTATATTATATTTTAATTTTGTTTAATTAGTTAATAATTATAATATATTCAATTTATTAATTAAAAGGTATTTTTTGAGGGATTATAATTAATAAGGAAAATTACAATTCAAGAAATATTATTTAATATTATATAAATAATACTATGCAAAAAAAAAAAAGGGGTCCAAAGTGATTTGATAGAGTATTGTTGAATAGTGAGTAACTATTTTTCAATGATTATATGTAACAAAAATTGTTGGAATCTAATCTTTTTCTTTTAAGAATGTTAAAAGGGAAATATATTGCATTGTTTTTAGGTTCTTTGGACAATTAGGAACATTAAGATTGGATCCTTAATTAGTCATTAGGAAATTATATCATAAAGTATCATTAAGAACACCATCATTAACTACTATCTTTTTAGTGACCACCTAATACCTCTAAGGGTTTCTCATTTTTTTAAAGTTTGTTATCCTTATTGTATCTCATTCACTTCCATTGAAGAGGAGTTGTTTCTCCAAATTTCAATATCTAATTTTATTCTCAACTTTTATAACCTCATTCAATAGAATTTTTGATTTTTTTTTTGAGATTTTGCATATCAAGATTGTTAATACAATTTAGGTCAATTCAAAATTTAAAGGAAAAACATTTTATAATTGTAGTAAAATGTGTCCTCATGAATTTTGAATTCGAATTCAAACTTGGTAACTATGATGAACATGATAATGACATCATCATGGGAAAATGGTGGTCTTGTAAGAGCAATTTTAATAGCAACATCAATCAATTAATGTATCTATTTATTTTTCTTTTGCAATAGTTATATCTATAATATAACTATCAATAATCATTAAATAAATGTAAAAAATTTAATCTTCACTAAATATTGTAAAATATTCTTACTAATATAGTTAAATTAAATTAAAGATTGATGTTTTTTTAATACTTTGAATTAGCTTAACTATTTAAAAAAAAGTTATATAATTTTTGAGTGTATATTATTGATTATTCATGATATTGACTTGTGATATTATAATAAAGCTTATTCACAAATTAAAAATATTTATAATAAATAAAATTAAATAAAATTTTAAGAGGACAAAAGAAAATAAAAATATTCTAGACTGTCTTTTTCCAATGTACTGCATGCATCCATTTTAGGCTGTAGATTTGACGGATATTGGGTGGGTAGGGAAAGAAAGATTCCCTCTAGATCTTCAGCGTTTGCTACTTCCAGATGTGGGCTCACTTGGATGACGTCTTCCCTTTCTTTATAATAAAATAACTAGCAATTGCACTAGATGTTGCAAAGGAAATGTCGTAAGGTATAGAATTCCAAATCTAAATTTCAGATATCATCACAACAAGCTATTAATGTAATTCATTATCAACTCAGTAGTATTAATAAGATGTAAGAGGTTGTTTTCTCACTTGTAATTTCTCTAATGATTAGAATAATATACAGGTTAAAGTTTTATATCAAACTTGTTTTAATATTCCACGTCCTTTCAAAAGCTAAAGTTTCATATCAAATTTGTTTTTATATTCCATGCCTAAAAAGTTGCTATTATTTTACTTTAAGAAAATAAGAAATAAATTATCAATTACATTTGGAAATATGTTTGAATCTTTGGAAGGAGACCATTTATTTTTTGTGGAAACAATCTACACAATGTGAAAACCAATTTCAAAAATTAAATTTTTTTTTTTAAAACAGTATAATATGTATCAATATTTCTATATTAATGATATATTTAGTGTATTTTAGTAAAATATTTTCCTTAATTATTTATATTTATCTCAATCCAATAGTTTAATTTTTTTATTCTTTGATTGTTTATTCCTTAAATTGAAATTTGATAATAAAATTATAGTGTTGTGTTGTTGAAATTAAATTGGTGAAAATTTAAATAAATCTATTTTCTTTATAAATATACAAAGATATTTAAATTATATAAATTATAGGTCTTAATCTTATGCTAAATTCAAATCTTAGGTCTTAATCTGATTCAATGTGCAGCTGTACATAAATAAACTGCAAGTTAATTTCAAAAGAAAAAGAAGAATTACTAGGGGATTGAGTTAAAATGACCCAAATAGAGCGCCGGCAACAAATGAAAACATATACAAATCTCAAATAAGTTGATGAAATATACTTATTGTTTTTCAATTTTTTGTGACAAATGATAATATAGACATAAATTAAATTGTGGAAGATCAATTTAAGTGAATGATTAGATCTAATATATAATATAATAAATATTTAATATATATATATATATATATATATATATATATATATATATATATATATATATATAATTTTTATATAAAATATAAAATATTATATCTTTATATTCCTCATATAAACTATATAACATTATTACTGTAAACACAATATTTTCTCTTAGTATTTGTTACTCACCTACCATCACAAATTAAGATACTCCGTAGCTAATAGCGATCTTTGTAATTACATTCATTATGGCGTAAGTGATATGCATAATTGTCATAATTATTGTTGCCTTTGCATTTTGAAAGCAGCTTCTCTCTACTGCTGACATTCGTTCTTCTGCATCAATAAATATTTACACCATCACAATCCAAGAAAACAAAAAGTGACTGAATTCAATTGCCAAATTTTGACCACTGAAAGTTTGGACAGGAAACTAAGCTCATTCATATCTTGTGTAAGAAAAAAAAAAACTTAAGCAGTAAATTATTATTATGGTGTTAACTAATTAATTTATTTTTGATGTAAAGAATGTCAATTTTATTCCTTTTCCTTTTCCATGGGACTTCACCTTTCGATAAAACTTAAAAAGGATAAAATCCATAAACTTATAAAATGGATTATTGAATCACGGGCTTTACCTTCTGGTTATGATTGTATGTTGTGTTTTTTGTTCGTCAAACTTTACCCTTCAATAAAAGGCATTATACTTCAGGATGCTCAACAATGAATTCACAGTGTTTTTCGTCAGATTTCACCAATCAGGCATCATATTTCTCCATGTTCAACAATAAAAAGGAATCAGAGTTCACAACGAAAAGACTCCACTGAACACTGTAAAGTTTAATCACAGTGTAAGCCTGCCAGCAAAATTTTTATATTTTTTTCGGGATATATTGAACTATTTTTTATATTTTTGTAATTTATCTAACATAAGAAAAAAAGAAAGGTAAATTTCCTGAGATGGTATAGACTCAAAACCATATAATGCCTGCACAGTGTAATAACAACCAATAATACATAAATATATTATCATATTTCTTCATTAGACTTACCCTGTTCAACAAGCAAAAGTTAAAATGGTGGCGCATGCACGCATTTCTGGAGGTCCAGAGGGTGTGAATAATAATTGTATCGAACAGATGGATTGTCTCAGCGGATCCTGCTGATAAACCGAAGCTCTACCCTATGCTAGCTTCTAAATAATTTCTTTAGAATAAGCGTTGTTCTTGGTGTGGGCGTGTGGAGATGCATTGCCATTTATAAAGTAGCTTTAGAATTCTCAACATCAAGCTAATCAGAATAAAACGTGATGCCAAAAGGAATGATAAGGAAATCTTTGTAGTTTGGTCACCTTTCTGGGTTTTACACTAGAGGGGAGGGGAGGTTACAAAATCAGTTAGGTTCAGGAAAAGAATCCCAATCTAACAAGTGCAAAGACCATAAATTAAAGGTCACATAGCAATATTGGGTCCCCTCAAAATTAAATAGACTAGAATATCATGTATCACGGACCTGGGGAATTCCCTTCAGGTTGAAGATGAATAAAAAGCTATTCATTCAGCATTTTTTAAAAGAAATCATTTTCCTCGCATAGGAAAGTTTGGGTATATTCCTTGGAAATTTGATCACTATTCACTTCAATAATTTTTCGAGACAGAACCACATGGATCCTGCGTCATTGGCTTTGCCACATAACAGGCTATGGTTATGCAAGGCTGCATCAAAGCATCGCTATATAAAAGGGCATTAGAAGGCTATGGTTATGCAAGATAAAAGGCCATTACAGTCATGATCCAGATTTAATTTTAAAGCTCTTCAGGAAGAGATCTTGTGAATGAACTGTTAGCAAGATATACATCTACAAAACTAGTTGCAGGATCTAAAAATTAAAAAACCATACCACTGGTCAGTTTTCTTCAAGGCCCATGGGCGTAGATGCTCACAATAATGCAAAGTTAAAAACACAGAAATACTTAAAAATAAAAAACAACTGTTTATTTTTGTCCCTTTGCAACATAAATACACACAACATAAAATTGTCCCTTTGCAACAAAGTGATTGTGAAGTTGAGAAACAGTTTCATGCGAGAACGCAGCTTCATTAGAAAGTTGGCCATTGGAACCCATCAGCAAAGTTTTTTTTTGTCACCAAATCTATATCTAAAAATGTGGCAGCGACGTATGTATTTTTTTGCCATGCTTCTGAGAACGGCTTTCCTGGATCACAACCAACTGAGTGGATATATAGAATCACAACTAACATGGCAATGAAACCAACAAAGAATCATGAACCATTGACCTTGTAGAAGCTTATGTTACAATAGACACACAAAGTCACGTATTGTAGAGGAACAAAGGGATCCATTAACTACTAAACAGAGGATCAAGAAATACTGTAACCTGGGGCCGAAAGGAAAGGCAAGCCATGTAGAAAGAAATATTTCCAAACTAACTACAATACAAGCGTGCAGTTGGTTTTACCACCAACACAAGCCAGCAATGACATACTAATGGATAGGTAATTTGGAACGGCATAGTAACTACTTTGCAACTGCTGCCACCTATTAGTGTTGAATCAATGGCTATGCATGATCTAATCGTCTAACATAGGATCTAATGGTACATATCAGGACAGAAAGACAATTAGGAAAGTTGTTTTCAAATAATAATGCCTTACAGTTACGGCGTAATTATGATCTTATTACATTTTAACAAGTTAGATTTATTTACTTTTATATTTTGAAAGTGAAGATTTTGTTTAATTATTTACTTTTATATATTCTTGAAAGTGAATACCATGTTTAAATATTTTATTGTAATTGTTAGTATTGTTGTCCAATTCTGTTGATTATAATATTTATAGAATAAATTAAGGGTGGTCAGATTTTATATAACTATACATATATAAAGTTATAATCAATATTAAATTAAGATTTAGTTTTTTTCAAAAAACATATGGGACTAGGTGGAAAATAGTTTTAATTCAAGTTCAAATAAATAGAGCATGAAAAATGTTACTCAAAGGTTATTTATCATGGAATAAGTTTTTTTCCTAAAGATTTTTTAAGGAGAGGCACACGGGGTTAAAATTATTAAATTGTAATGTCTTCAATTGAATATTTTTAATTTTATGAGCAAAGTATGAATAAATTTGTTGAAAGAATTTTTAATATTTTCAAACAAAAATCAAGTCTGTATTTTTAAAGATAAAAGTTATGAGGAATTCGAAGCACTAGTGGACGATGAAGAAACACAGTTTTTCCCACGAGGAAACTCGTGGCACTAGTGGAAGAGTAATAGAACAAACAATTTTTTCCCCACAACTCATGGCATTGGTGGAAGAGGAAGAAAACAAATATATAAAGTACGTATAGTTTAAAAAATAAGGAAGATATAATGATAGATGATAGCAATGATGGACGTAAATGGACGTAAATTGACCACAAAATTCAGTTCAATTTTTTTTATTGTAAATGATTTCACCATTATAATTTTGGAAGAAGCACAAATAGCAATGTGGAAACTTTATTTTTAATAGTGATAAGGTTCCCAAGTTGAAATGACTTTTGGATAGTGTTTATAATAGTTACATGACGGGAAACAAACACATATTTGCAAAGATAGAAGAATCTACACAATTTGTACTCTAGGGAGATGAGCAACAAGTAGAAGTTAAACGTAAAGGAAAAATAAAATATATTAATAACTTGTTGATTGTGGGAAAGGTTATTGAGAAGGGATGTTATGGTTGCAATAAAACAAAGCAATGTAAAATACATTAATGATGGACTTCTTGGGTGTGGGGAAGCTTATTGAGAAGGGATGTTCTGTTTCTTTTAAGAATGGTGAATTCATCTATATGATAAAGAAAATGATTATGGAATTATATTAATATTAATGTGATGTAAATAGAATTTTCATTTTTAATTTTCTTGTGAAGAAAATGGAGTATTAAAAGCTGGTCAGATGATAATTTTTAGCCATGAAACATGTAGTATGGACATCTATATATAGGATAGGATGCTTAATTTTACTATATAATATGTAAATAGTGAAAATCTTGTTTTTTATTAATTGTGTTCGATCGAGTTTGTGAATGATGCATTAAGAAACATAGAGATTCATGTACATTTCTAGAAGGAAAATATTGGAAAGAACATATAAATGGTCTCATGGCAACTTTATCACTAAAAAAAGTAAGTATTTTATTATTTTTGTGGATTATTTTAGTAAGAGAACATGGTAATATTTCATTAAAGAAAAATTTAAGCCCTCAATTATTTTTCAATAATTTAAAGCTATTGTTGTGAGGCAAATGGTTATTTCTGTTGTGAAACCAGCTCCAAAAATAGAAGAAAAGAGATATCAACGCCTTAGAAATAAGTCACTTTGAGGGGGCAACCTCCAATACATTACATAAATGAACAATTCTTGGATGATTCAAATTACAAAACCTCCTTTCTATATATAGGATTCCATGGGGCCATAATGTAAGCCTAGTGGGGCCACAATGTAATCCTAGCTGACCTAACAAGAATAATTTAAGGGTGCAATAATAACAATATGGGGGTTACAGGGGTACAATAATAACAATAAGAGGGTTAAACTAACAACAATAAGGGACTATACTAGTAATATAGGGACCTAACATGCCCCTCTCCTTCAAAAAAGTGTTGTCCTCAATGCTTGAGTAGCTCTGGGTGCTTCTGTATAAAATTCTTATCCTCCCATATATAATCTTCAGTGGGTATGTTCTTCCACTTGAGGAGATACTCTGAAATTGATCAATTCCGTAGCTGTTGAGTTCTTGTTCCTGTGACCGCTTCAGGTTCCAATATGATTTTTCCTTCCTCATCAAGTTCTGGAAAAATTGTTTGAACTGAAATATTTTCACCTATAACCTTCTTTAAGCACGAAACATGGAAAAATGGATGCACTCGTGAAGAAGCAGGAAGCTCCAATTTGTATGCCATAGTACCATTCTTTTGCAACACCTTGTAAGGACCATAGTTCTTTGGCGATAATTTATTATCCTTCTTAGCTTGTTTGAGGGACATTTGTTTGTATGGTTATAGCCATAAAAATACCCAGTCTCCTACATCAAAACTTCTCTCGCTGCGATGTTGATCTGCTAGTTGTTTCATTCAATTTTGTGCCAAATTCAGGTTATCCTTTAAGAGTTGGAGAACTTCTTGTTGATGCTCGATCTGATCTTCCACTGCTTGAACCTTTGAATTTTCTCTTAAAGATGATGTGATGGAAGGTGGATGATATCCATAAAGTGTCATAAATGGGGTCATTTTTGCCGCAGTATGGAAGAAAGTGTTATACCACCATTCTGCTAGAGGTAACCACTTGACCCATTGTGTTTGTTTATCAGATACAAAACAAAAAAGATATCCTTCCAAACATTTATTTACTATCTCAGTTTGACCATCGGATTGAGGATGATAAGATGAGATATGAGCTAATTGAGTACCCAAATAAGAAAATAGCTCCGTCCAAAAATTTCCAGTAAAAATGGGATCTGTGTCGCTCACAATAACCCTTGGGTTTCCATGTAGCTTTTGAATTGTGTCCATAAATGTAGTAGCAACTGTACTTGCTTTAAATGGATGAGATAATGCACAAAAGTGTGCATACTTGATAAGTCTATCAACTACCACCATGATGACACTCTTTCCTTCGGACTTAGGTAAACCTGTGATAAAATCCATTGAAATCTCCTCCCAACGTTGACTTGGAATGGATAAGGTTGTAGAAGTCCCGAGGTCTTAATTGTCTCAACTTTATTCTGCTGGAAAACCAAACATCCCGTCACAAACCTTTGAATATCAGATTTAAGGCCATCCCAAAAAAATTCTTTCTTCACCATGTGGTAAGTTTTTAAAAATCCCAAGTGTCCTCCTAAAGGAGAAGTGTGCAATTCCAGAAGAATCTTTTGTTTTAGTTGGGAATTCTTACAAAGATATAAGCGATCTTTGTACCATAAGGAATCATTTTTCCAACTAAATGTATCAGATGTACTAGGATCTTCTTGCAACTTTTGAATGAGTGTCCATACATCTTTGTCCTTCTTCCATTCATCTCTTGCTTCAGTTATCCAATCTGGTTGGATAATAGAAATGGCACAAAGCAATGCTTCCACCTCTTCATTCTTTCTTGAGAGTGCATCTGCAACAACATTAAGCTTTCCTTTTTTGTGGATTATTTCAAAGTCATAACCCAACATCTTTGTGACCCATTTTTTCTGCTCTTCTGAAGATATTCTTTGTTCCAAAAAGTGTTTAAGACTATCATGATCAGTTTTTACCTTGAAGTGTCTTCCCATTAGGTAAGTTAGCCATTTCTTTAGTGCATGCAGTATTGCTAACATTTCCTTCTCATAAATAGGTTTCTGTAAATACTTTCCTTTGATTGGATGACTTTCAAAAGCAATGGGTCTTCCTTCCTGCATTAAAACCGCACCAATTCCATTTCCTGAGGCATCACATTCCACAGTAAAGGTTTTTGTGAAGTCTGGCGTAGCTAAGACCAGTGCTAGGCACATTGCCTCTTTAAGATGTTCAAAGGCCTTAGTTGCTTCAAGAGTCCATGAAAATGCATCTTTCTTCAATAATGTTGTTAGAGGTGCTGCTATTCTCCCGTAATTCTTAACAAACTTGCGATAATACCCTGTTAACCCGAGAAATCCTCGCAACTGCTTTATGGTTGTGGGGACTTTCCATTCCTTAATGACTTTAATTTTGTTAGGGTCTACTTTAACACCCTCGTGAGATACAATATGACCCAGATATTCCACCTCTTGTACTCCAAAGAAACATTTGGATGTTTTTGCATATAATTGTTTCTCCTGCAATAGTTTGAGCACCTTGTCAACATGTTGAACATGATCCTTCCAAGACCTGCTGCAGATTAGTATATCATCAAAAAATACTAGCACAAATTTTCTAAGGAAGGGTTTGAAAATGGAATTCATCAACCCTTGAAATGTAGAAGGTGCAATGGTAAGGCCAAAAGGCATGACCAAAAATTCATAATGACCCTCATGAGTTCGAAATGTTGTTTTCATAATATCTTCAGTCTTCATTCTAATTTGATGATATCCTGAACGAAGATCCAACTTGGTAAAATAAATTGCTCCATGTAATTCATCCAATAATTCATCAATCACAGGAATGGGAAATCTATCTTTAATGGTGAGCTTATTGAGCTCCTTATAATCTAGAAACATGCGCGATGATCCATCCTTCTTGTGTACCAATACTACAGGAGCAGAGAAAGAACTTTGACTAGGTTGAATTATACCCGCCTTTAACATTTCTGCAATCATACGTTCAATTTCACTCTTTTGGACATAAGGATATCTATAAGGCCTGATGTTTGGAGGAACACTTCCTGGAATCAAATGACTAACATGATCATGATCATGAATAGGTGGGAGTCCTTTGGGAGTTTCAAACACCTTGGAATGATTGTCCAAGACTTTTTGGAGATCTGCAGAAATAGATGTTTTTGATGTTGAAACTTCTAGTGAGCATAATTGAGCAATTACGCCTCGTTGTTATTTCTTTAGAATATTTTTCATGAAATTAGAGCTTATTATATTTCCCGACTTCCCTACAATAGCCCGTAATTCGACTTCCTTTCCTTCTGAAAAAAATTTCTTGAAAATTTCTTGAAAATTAAAAGCTACCATCCCCTGAGGTTGTAACCATTGTACTCCTAGTACAATATCAACACCTCCCATAAGAATGGAAAGCATTGGAATATTAAATACATATTCCCCCATGGTTAGCTTGATATTATGGCATTTTCTAGAGCAATTTATAGTTCCTCCATTTGCAACCATCACTTGACATTATGGTGCTAGGTATAGGAAAAGAATTCAATTCCTTGGCTACCTTACAATGAATAAAATTATGGGTACTACCTGAATCAATCAACACAAGTACCTTTTTCTTCTTGATATTTCCTTCTATCTTGAGAATTTGAGGAGTGGTAATTCCTACCAATGCATTACACGATATGGTTAGACTCATTTATTCCTCTTCTGTGGTTGGTTCCTGGTGTATATCCTCTTCTTGTTCATTTTCTTCTTCCTCTTCACAATCTATGTAAAATAATTTCTTTTCAACACACTTATGACCTTTAGTGTATTTTCTATCACAACTGTAGCAAAGCCCTTTTGCTATTTTTTCTTCCAATTGTTGTGGTGTCAACCTTGTAGGTTGTGGAAATCTAGGTGTAGCAACACTTCCTTCTTTATAGAAGTGAGTGGTAGGCTTCCTTGTCACCATAATTTTACATTTAATTTTTCTTGCCAACCTAAATGCCTTCTCTAATGAATCAGGTTCCAAAACATGAACTTCATGTTGGATGTTATTCTTTAAAGTACCTATGAAGAGATCAATCCTATGTTCCTCTAGAATATCAATTACCCTTATATTCAATTTTTGGAAGTCCTCAATGTGCTCCCCCACTAAACCCCTTTGTTTGAGATTTATCAATTGGCTAAAGAAGGTGTTGCTCTTTGTATCCTCATAATGTGCTATCATTTCCTCCGTAAAAATTGACCAAGTGACAAATTTTTTACGGGAGAAAAGGCATCGATACCATACAAATGTATTTTGTTCTAAATGTAAAGTTGCAATGTGTACATTTTGTGTGTTTTGCACATTATGGAAATCAAAATATTTCTCCATCTGTAGTATCCATGTTACAAGATCCTTTCCATCAAACTTCCACATATCTATTTTTGGAATATGGTGGTTCTTCCCGCTAAGATTAGAGTTTATGAAATCACGATTAACATTTTTTTTTTCTCATCATGAGTTTCCTCTACTATCTTTTCACCACTAGGAAACATTTCTTGTATCAACTTTGTCAAAACTTCCATGTCTGCTTTTAGATCATTCTTCATGTTTTCCATTTTTTCATCGATCTTAGCTTCAATGTCATCCATCTTAGATTCCATGCCAGCTTCTATGCCATCTATCTTAGATTCCATGCCTTTCTTCAAACCATCCATCTTAGTTTCCACACCTTTCTTCAAAACTTCCATGTCATTTTTTGTTGCTCTTTGCGAGAGCGAAATTTGTTGCACTTGCTCTTGTAATTTTGATATGTCGTGTTGCCATTCTTCGTCTTCATGAGTCATAGTAGAGCCTTCTAAAGGCTTAATGGGTGTTGAATTATTTTTAGGGGCCATTTTAGAAACCAATACTGATATCTATTCTACAATATGCCCTTGGAATCAATTCAACTTGATTCTTCACAAAAGACTTATGCAATTCGAGAAAAAAAATACACACCTTTTACTTGCTTTTACAGAGCTCTATATTGAAATTGAATTATCTCTATAATTGCAAATCCTCAATATCTGAAATTTGGCCCTGTAGTAGTCCTCTGAAGTTTCTTTCAAATTCCACAGGTCTGAGTTGATTTGGATTCTTGGCATTCATATTTATTGGAAGACTACAACCGATAAGATCTTCAGGGAGGGATTTCATTGGCCAAGCTTATTTTCTGATGTTTATAAAACAGTCATGAGCTATCATGAATGTCAAATATTTCAGGGAAATAGGAAGCTCTTGCCTTTACCTCTAAAAACAATTGAATTGAAAGCGCCATTCCAGTGGTGGGGACTTGAATTCATTGGAAAGATTCATCCTCCATCATCAGCTAACCACAAATAAATACTCACTGCCACAATTTATTTCACCAAATGGATTGAAGCCATCCCCAAGAGGAAAAATATCAATACTGTTATTATTTAGTTTCTTGAGAATAATATTCTATCTTGTTTTGGTTGTCCACACAATATCATCAATGATAATGAAGCTGGCTTCAAGTGCAAGAAGATGATTATTTTTTGTGACAAGTATTACATTAGGATTGGTAATTCAAAAAAATACTATCCTCAGGGAAACAGGCTTGCTGAATCATCAAATAAATATTTGTGAACATAATAAAAAATATGTTGTAAGAAAACAAGAGGAATTGGCACAAAAAACTTACCAATTCTCTATAAGTGGATGGATTTATAATGAAGAGATCAATCATCATGTCACCTTTAAAACTCATGTATGGTGTTGTCACGGTGTTCCCTTCTTCTCTAGTTGTACCAGTGATGCAAATTCTGCAAGAGATCGACAGTGAGCCTAATGAAATTCAACGAAGAATTAGCCAAATGATCCATATACAACAGTCAAGAAATGAAGTTTTCAGCCATAATTCAAAGCTTGGGGATGTTGTTGTTTGTTTGGATGCTCAGAATGAAGACAAGAGTAAGCATGGAAAGTTCGACAATCTATGGAAAGGACCTTACAATATCACTGCATTCAGAGGAAACAAAGAATTTTTACTAGAGGATATTGAAGGGAAAGAAGTGATGGGAGGACCAATAAATGGTAGGTTCCTCAAACACTATCTAACTTGATCATTGAAGAAGAAATTCACTGTCATTGCACATATCATTTTAAAGTTCATGTCCCAGAGAATAAGGAAGTTGTTGTAGAAGTTTGAAGCACAAGAAGAAGGCCATGAGAATTATACATACAATTCATGTTTTCTTTCCAAAATTTAAAAAAATTTCAGTTAGTTGTCAAGTTAAAGTCAAGTCAGCTATTTTAGTTAAATTCATTTCGTGAATTAGTTCATCATTTCCAGTTTGTCAAAGTTTTTCAAAGTCCAATTTGACTCCGTTTCCCAATGCTAAGGCTACCTAATCTACAGTGTTCTTGACACCTCCTGAAGGAGATACCATCCACAACTGGTGAAAATGTTAGCCCAAGTATGTCAGTGATCAAATGACTCTTTCAGTTGTTTTCCATTAAGTCATAGGTCAAAATGTTTACTTTTTTGAACCAGTTCTCACAAATAATTTTGGTCACTGAAGAGGTCTAAACCATGTATTCTTCTCCTTCATTTCATTTATCAATGCAATTTCCAAGGTCATCACCATCATCGGTTTCAAGGTCAACATCTCCATAGTCATCATTAAAGAGGTTTAAGGTTAGGTCACTCCATCTCATATAGCTCAAAGTCTAGGTTCATTCCTGCCTTTGAAAAACCTTCAAATTTTCATTGAAATTAAGGCAATAATCCTCCATTTCATCCATAAAACCCTAGTGAGGGAGAAATATTGTTTATGTAGTTCAAAAAAAAACAATATATCTTGTTTCATATGGCTCAAGTTCCAAACAAGTTTTGTACAACTCCAGTTTTTTTTTTACTGTTTCATGAAAAATAAAAAATTTGTGTCACTATTTTATAAAAGGATCCAAAGTGTCATTCTGACTGTCAGAGCTCAGAAGGAGTTCAACTTGACCTATTTTTCCACCAAAATGCAAAAGGATTCATCCTCAAGTTTTCAGACACACCTCATCTCGTTTGAAAGGTCATACCCAATGAGAAATTTTCAAAGGTTTTTGAGAAAAACACTTACTGTTTCATGAAAAGGAGAATTTTGTTTTATAATTTTATCCAAAGGTCAATCAAGTCAAATTTCATGTCAAAGGGTTAAAAAGAGTTTAATTCTGTCTTCTTACCTCATTTGAAAGAGCAACATTTCATCTTCCAAGTTTCACAAAGGGTTAAAAAAGGTCATATGCAAATGTCAAAGGGTGTGGAGTATTTCACAAATTTGAATGCTGACTATGTTTTAGGGTTTTGAATGACCTAAACCCCTCCATTTTGATTCATTCCACCTTCATTGTGGAGGTAAGGTGTCATCCTATCCACTAAATTTTTGTCAATGGATAAGGTGTGAGTGATCAGTGCACACGATTTTTGAAAACATTTGTTTCCAAAATTTGCAAGCGTCCGATTCTCATTGTTTGAGAAAGCTTCAGTGGAAATGTTGTAAAAGATGAAAGGTCAATGACCTCAATACTTAATAAAGACATATTATTTGTGGTGTTCAAGTGTCCTATATTTTCCCGAAATTGAATAAGGGGATCTTAGGTACACCATGTGTGTTTGTGATGGCGCATGTTTTTTTCGCTTCATGTTGTTGTTTTTTATTTGTGTCTAGTTGTGACACATCAATGATTTCACTTAATATCGCATACATAAAGTTAAATATCAGCAAGCACAACACATGTACCGAAATAGCTGCAAGATCAACACATGCATTTGTGCCACTACACCATATAATCAAAGATTGTCTACATCAACATTCTACATCAACAATCAAATTCACTTAGTAAAGTTAATGCATTTCAAAGAAAAGTCTACATTAGCGTTCTTGCAAGTCCATTTCAGAACTTGTAATCAAATTCATTGTTTTAAGTGAATCATTAAAAATTCATTGTTAGTGAATTTTTAATAGAACAAGTGAATCATTAATCTCATTGTAAGCTTTCTTGGGTGCATTTTCGACGTTTCTCGACACCCTTCCTTTACGCAAAATCAA
Organism: Pinus albicaulis; assembly: GCA_034641835.2. Taxonomy (NCBI): domain Eukaryota; kingdom Viridiplantae; phylum Streptophyta; class Pinopsida; order Pinales; family Pinaceae; genus Pinus; species Pinus albicaulis. The sequence goes on from CM076578.1 coordinate 855,264,113, forward strand.
GTGAGTGCACAAGTTTTTAAAGAAAACAAGCAACCAGTTCACATCTCCTACAAGCGAGCATGGCTATTCATTCAAGTGAGCGTGAAGTCATCAAGTAAGTCATGTGATCACTTAAACAAACGTGATCATCATCAAGCGAGAATGTATTCCAGAGTTTAAGTGAGAAAATTATAAAATTCTTGCAAGTGTTCCAAGCAAGTGAAAATCAAGGGAGCATGCCATTCATGCCCCATTCAAGCGAGCCTGTCATTCAAGTGAAACAGTTCAAAGTATGATATCTACAACAAGGGATTCTGATTTCAAGTGTGCAAGTTCAGATGGTGCAACATATTCAGTTGTTAAACATTCCTCACACTTTGATCATCTCTAGTGATGAAGACATGGTGCACATCAGCAAAGAAACTCTTGCTAATATTTCACGGCATCTACAACAAACACATGAAACTATTGAGTTTCTTCAACTCGAGTCGCAACTTAAAAGGATTGAATTGCAAGAAAAGTGTGATACTTTCAAGTTTTTGAACCATCTTGATGATAAGTCATTCATTCAAACAACTTCAAGTGTCGAAGTTGTTCCAGTTCAAATTTCTTCTAAGCCCATCATCAAGCCCTGGGAAGAAATTCAGAATAACAAGAATCGACGCGGCTTAGGATATGTCAAAAATGACACCAGCCTGCATATTCCAGATTATTCCAAGCCAATTGAGTTCGTAAGTGCAATATTTCTTGCACAACTCACCTCACCAAGTTCTGAGAAAGTTGCAGACAACCAGCAATGCACACAACCCAAAGTTGCAGACAAACAGAATTGCACGCAACCTGAAGCTGAAGTCCAACCGAAATGTTCTCATTGTCAAAGAACTGGTCATATGGAAGATCAGTGGTTTGATCTCCATCCTTGTCGCCATTGTGGCAAACCAAATCATTCCTTATAAAAATGTCGCAACCAACAACAATCATCCAGATTGAAGATACATTATGAATGGATCGACCCTTGGAAATGGTCATCCACAGTCAAACGATTGTCTCAGTTCTACAATCGCATACAGTCACACATAGTGCAGCCAACAGTGAAAATATGATGGTACTCTCATGCAGTTGAACGGGGGAGTACACCAATGTAAAACTACTACACCTAAAGGGGGGTAGTTTAGGAATACTTTTCAAGAGAAGTGTCTCTCCTTTTAGTTTCCAAAGGGGGAAAAATGTCAATGAGATTGAAAATGGTTGTCAGACTGAAAGTCTCGACAAAACCAGCAAAAGCAGCCAGTGGGCATCAAAAAATTTTCCAGTGGGCATCAACAAATTTTCCAGTGGGTAGTCGACAGCAAAGAAGCAGTGAACAGTTTTCCGCACATCAAAAGCAACAATGAGTTGTTTTTGACATCATCAGCCAGTGGGCTTTGAACAAATTTTGTCAGTGGAAAAAGGATGCTGATTTCATGCAAAGGACAGATGGATCCTTTTACAACTTGGCACTTGATGGAGTTGTCAAGAAAAATTTAGATATGAATCAGACATGCAGCTGACTCATGGTCTCTTCAGATTGCAGTTTTTCAGCATCCAGCTTTGGCGGTTTTTCAGGAAATATTTTTTGAGGATCAACATGAGAAATTGGAATATGGTTCCTTGTTCTTATTTTGGATTTTTCATTGAAGGTGGGAATGTTAGCCTCTCTCAAATAAAAATAATAAATCCAAAATAATAAATAAATAAATTAAATATTCCAAGTTAGGATTGTGTGCCTAACTCTTGGTTGTTCCTCAAATATTGGAGTTTGTTTAGTAACTCCTATCATGGTGGGTTTTTGGTGAGAAATTGTCTCAACCAAAAGAGTCTAAGATAGCACGGACTATCTTAGACATTTTCTCTCATCTATTTAAAATGTAAACTAAATTCTTTTAATAAGTGAGAATGACGAGAATGCCATGAGGATGAAGCCTCTTTTCCGCCATTGTTTTGGTTTTGTATTTTTGTTATCTGTAATCTGTTTCTGAGTTAATTATTTTTTAATAGGCATCATTTTCAGAGCTTCGTGGTCATTTTTCAAGGTTTGCATTGCATAAAGGGACAATTTGGCTTCAAAATTAGTGGATGAATTAATGGAGATGAATTTAACAAAAGTGAAATATTTTTTTTGTAAATAATAGTCCAAATAAAAAAAAAACTCCTTCATTTTATGCACAGGAATTATAGTTTGAGAGAAATCCTCAAAATACAGTTTCTTCAGGTCATTTTCTGCACTTTTGGACAAGCTGTCTTGAAATCAAATTTTCAGGGGTTTGGAGAAGGGTTTTGCAGTGTTTTATGACTGCATTTTTTAGAATGTATCCTAATATTTCCAACCATACCACTTAAATCCAAAAAATTATCTGGGAAGGCCTCCAAATTCCCTCTCCAAGTGGCATGACACTTCTGCTAAAGTGGTGTGACACTTCTGTAAATTTTGAGTGATCAACTTCAAACTTGGATTCTGATAAAATGGGAAAGTATTTTGGAAACTTGGAGGAGGTTGTTGTTAATAACATGCCAAAAAATAAAAAGTTCTCTCATGTTTTCAAAAAACGTGATGGTTAGGGATATATTGATCCATCATTAAATCCTATGTTTGCAGAATTTTTTTTGGAAAATTTTGAATTTTTGCCAATTTTGGAAAATTGGTCTCCACAGAAGCGTCACACAGAGGCATGACACTTTCTCTCAGGTCATCCAAATGAAGTTTTTATTACATGGATGGGTGCATACTTATGAGTACAAGCCATATCTGGAGTTTTTTATCCATGACAAGATCTGGTTTTGAAGAAAAATGCAAACAACTACCTCATTTATATGCTTCTACCACTGTTTTGGAGCAGGCACAATGCTTCTGGAGTAAGGTTTGGAAAAACCACTTTTGGAGGCCTTCCTATGGGTTTTTTCCAAAATTTCAAAGTGATCTAGATGCTATAATAATAGGCTACTTAGAAAAAATTTCAGATTTGGATTTGGATGCTCCTAAGTGGGTCAAAAGAAACCCTCAACTGGTGCGACATTTATGATGCAAACACGAATTTTCTGCATAGGATTCCTTTCAGACAACTATCTTTCCTAGAAAACTCTAGAAATTTCATGCTTGTTGTCCCATGAGGTGAAAATTAATGTGTTTGAGGTTTTTTTTCCTCTATCATGAGGAAACATGTAATTTAATGGTGTGGACACACACTCCTAGTCTTTAGCTAAATTTCAGGGATACGTTTCTAACTTCCCTAGGTTCTAGGAAGTGACTCATATGATGTAATTATGATGCTTTTTGGATAGGATTTCGACACTATGAGGTGTAATTAACTCTATTTTCTATAGGTAGTATACCTCAGGTCTTTTTAGAGGTTGGATAGTTGTTATTTGCAGTGGAGTTATCGTACAAGCCTTTGCTAACGAAATCAAGGATAGTGTTGCAGACATAGTGTTGAAACCCCCATGGTATGTATTTGAGCATTTATTTTCTTTGTAAAGTCATGATGTTGAATTTTATGTTACTCATATTTCACATATATTCTTTTTTATGCTAAGTCTTATAAGTGTATTGACAGAAAACATGCTTTCCATGCTATTTTTTTCATAAGATTTACATGAAATTGTTTGTTTTCTTCTGATGAATGAATTCAATTTATTTCTCATTCTGAATCCCGCTCAGTTCACTCTATACAAAATGAAAAATCAATCATTCTTCTAAGCTTACCTACCTGGCCTCACCCTTACCTCTGCAACTAAACCTTTCAAATCAAACCAAAACCCTATACCTAGTTTCTTAAATTCCATTCCTATGCAGCAAAACTCGAAAAAAAAAAAAAAAAACTAATGAGCTTTATAACTAGCCTAAAACATTATATCCAGTCATCATTTTGGCTGCAAAGTGAAATTGAGAGAGCCCTCTCTGGTCCAAGTAGGGCTAGCTACCTGACCTAAAGTCTAGTCTGTGGTTATCTTTCTCCAATCCTACTGTCAGCCTTAGGAAGTTTGAGAGAGTGATAACACTATGGTTGGGACAAGTGGCACCATAGGTCATACTCCATGTTTAGGAAAAGAGAAAAACTCATTAATAAAGGAAAACTATGACAATTATCTATTAAGACTAAAAAGCGACTACAACTTCCATAGGGGATTTCCAAAGCAAATTCCTTGAAGGTTGAACTTTAATATAACTATTATAACATAATTTAATTTCAGAAATAAACCATAAAAAGAAATTAATACTATCCAACTAACTAAAAAAATATATAACATGTTTTTTGGCAGAAAATAAAGAAAGAAAATAAATGAAAACTCAAAGAAAATAAAATCCCTATCTAGCTCTTACTCCCATTAAGAACACCATTTCTTAATGTCATCATTATATTGTAAAAACATCGAGTTAAAAATTAATGTAATAAAGTTAATAAAGGAAAAATAAGACCATGGTCTTGGGACACATATTCCTAGTTGAATGTTGGGAAAAAATGTAGATATGGGAATCAATTGTGATTAATTAATGGCTTTCGAAATTGACAAAGGAAATGGAAAAGGCTTTGGAAAGGCATGAGTCATTTATTGGCATTTTATTTATAAAACTAATTGAAAATAGGATAAAAGGAAGGTGGAAGGTCACAAGTTGGATGTGAGGAGGAAAATGAAGGAAAATAATGGAAAATGAAGAAAATAGAGGCCTCAATGATAAAAAGGCTTTTCAAGATTACTACACAACTTTTGTCAGTGCTACGTTTTGTGAGTGTTAGCTTTTGACAGTTCTATTTTGGAGCTATCTCTTCTCTCTCTCATACTCTTAGACACTTAGAGTTTTCTTGGTACTTGGGATTTGGACCAAGAAGGAAAAGGAAAAATAAGAAAGTGAAAGAGGACAACAAGATCAATAGTTATAGTGGATTTTCTCTGTATGTACTGAGTTTTATGTATGATTTCCTTGCTAATTTTTGCATGCATGGCACATGCATGTGGTTTCTTGATTATGATATGTCCTTGGCATGGAGGATTTCCTAGATTGAAAATGTTTTTTCTTAGCCTTTCCATTTCATGTATGGCCATGGCGTTTTGGGTTTTATTTTATTTTCTGGTTGGTTCTCATGTTCCTTATGGTTGTGGGTTGAGTTACTAGTTCTTGGAAGCCTTGGCTGGAAAAAAACTCTAGAAGCCTTGTAACCGTTGAGTGTGGATCCTGATTATATTATTTATTTCAATGAATCACTACGTTAGACCCTTGTTCTTAATGATTCAACAACATTTCCCATTGTTTAATCACTACCAGGGGGTCGTTCATTAGGCAGATGATCTGACGGTAGAAGTTACGTTTAATTTAGTTTTTTTTTCCCTAGAAAGAAACCCCTCATTTTGTATGAGGGTATTGTATTGCATGCATGGTATGTGTATTATGAGTGAGAAAAAAAAATGGGGATGGTGAGAGAGTTTAGAGGATATTAAAACGGATTTGTTGTAGGTTTTTTCTCTTCACCTTACTCGATAATATAAAGGAAGGACTGGTTGTTCAAGGTGGACGTAGCCCAAATTAGGTGAACCACATATAACTATGTCTCTCTTGTTTTATATGTTTTCTGTGTTTGTGTTTCCACATATTTTATGTGTTCCATTCCTTTGTAATATATAATTTTCTAAAAACTGGTATCAGCACTGAAGGTCTATTTGGTTGATAAACTCACAGGAAAGAAGCATTCCTGGTTCGAGTGGGAGTAATGGAAGAAGATGGTAGGTTAGGGTCGAGAAATTTAATGGCAAAAAATACCCACTTTGGAAGATGAAGATGGAAGATTATCTGTATCAGAAATATCTATACCTACCATTGAGTGGAAAAGCAAAGAAGCCGTCGAGTATGATAGGGGCAGAATGGGAGATTCACGATAGAAAGGCACTTGGAACAATATGGTTGTGCCTCGTGGCATCGATAGCCTTCAATATTTCAAAGGAAACAACGACAGAGGGTTTAATTAAGGCATTGGCAAAAGTATATGAAAAACCCTCGGCCCCAAATAAGGTATTTCTTATGAAATGTTTATTTAGTATGAATATGTCAGATGGTGGAAATGTTGCTGACCATTTAAATCAATTTAATACGGTTACCGGTCAGTTAAGTTCTGTAGGGGTAGAATTTGATGATGAAGTTAGGGCACTTTTATCTATGTGCTCATTGCCAGAAATTTGGAATGGTTTAGTTATGGCCATTATTAACTTTGTCTCTCGATCTAGTACTTTAGAGTTTGATGATTTTGTCTGCGCTATCCTTAATGAGGAAATGCGAGGGAAAATATCTAGTGAGACATTAGGTAATGATTTTACTGTAGAGACTAGGGGAAGAAAAATGGAAAAAGGAAAGAGCTCAACATATTGCAGTAAATCAAGGAAAGGTAGATCCAAGTCCAGATCAGGGATAGTGTGCTAGAAATGCGGAAAGAAAGGACACCTGAAGAAAGACTGTAAATCTCAGAAGGGAAAAGAAGGAGACGCACAACAAGAAAAAAATAATGAAGCAAATGTGACAGGTGATGTGATACAAGATGCTTTGATTCTTTCTTTAAAAAATGTTACCAAATCTTGAGTAGTAGATTCATGGGCCTCATTCCATGCCACACCTGATAAGAAATGTTTTCATGACTATGTTCAAGGAGATTTTGGCCAGGTTTGTCTAGGTGATGGTAAACCCTGTAAAATCGTTGGAATGGGTAAAGTTCTTGTAAAAAAGAAGAATGGAAACTAATGGTTATTAAAGGAGGTAAGGAATGTTCCATATCTAAAGAAAAACTTGATTTCAACAGGGCGGTTATATAGGCAGTGAAGGTTGTGTGACAAATTTCACAGATAAAACTTGTAAGGTCACTAAAGGAGCCCTCGTAATAGAAAAAGGAGAAAATGTTGGTACATTGTATTTATGCAATGGTATTTCTAACTCTATTAATGATTTAACTTCCAAAGGAGCAGATGCAGAGTTATGGAATCATAGGCTCAGACACATGAGTAAGAAGGGGATGAATATTCTTCACTCATTAAATTTTTTGTCGGGTTTGAAGAATCTTGACTTGGATTTATGTGAGAATTGTATTTATGGAAAAAAAAAGAGAGTTATATTTCTTAGAGTTGGGAAAGAAAAGAAGAGCAAAAAATTAGAGCTTGTGCATACAGATGTATGGGGACCTACTCAGGTATCATCTCTCAGTGGCTCTCATTATTATGTTACTTTTATTGATGATGCAACTATAAAAACTTGGATTTATTGTATTCATAATAAATCTGATGTATTTGATACTTTCAAGAAATGGAAAGCTTTGGTTGAGATTGAGATAGGAAAGAAGTTAAAGTTTTTGAGATCAAACAATGGAGGTGAATATTGTGGCAAAGACTTTGATAGGTACTGTTCAAAGTATGGAATTCGCAGAGAGAAGTCAGTTCCAAGAACAACACAATAAAATGGTGTGTTAGAAAGGATGAATAGAACAATCATGGAGTGTGCAAGGTGCATGAGATTGCATGTAGGATTTCCTTTACAATTTTGGGAAAATGTTGTAGATACATTTTTTTATCTAATAAACAGAGGGCTTTCAAGTTCCTTGGATGGTGGTATTCTAGAGGAGGCATGGATAGGAAAAAAGGTAAACTACTCCTTTTTAAATACTTTTGGTTGTGAGGCCTTTGTCCATATTAATAAAGAAAATATAACAAAGTTTGAAGAAAAATAAAAGAAATGTACCTTTATTGGATATGGTTTTAATGATTGTCGTTATCACTTATATGATTATGAAAATCAAGAAATCATTAGTAGAAGATATGTAATATTCAATGAAAAGGTCTTGTATATGAATCAATTGCAGGAAAAGAAATAGGAAAAAGAAGACAAATAACACATGGTTCTTGATGAGATCACATAAAACGTAAAGGTGCCTGAAAATAATAATAGTCAACAGCCACAAAAACCAAAAACACCACAGCAGCAACATGCACCTGAAACAAAAATTGGTGTCAGAAGATCTACCAGGATAAGTAGATCCCCTGAACGATACTCTCCTTCATTATATTATTTATTGTTGACTAATTCGGGTGAACCTGAATGTTATGAAGAAGCAATGCAGGTCGAAACCAGGAAGAAGTGGGAGCTAGACATGAAATAAGAGATGGACTCCTTAACACATAACTAGACTTGGGCAATAGTCAAGTTTCCCGTGGGTAAAACAACATTGTAGAATAAATGTGTTTATAGGATGAAGGAAGAATATGGAGGAAAATAGAGGTACAAAGCTAGACTTGTAGTGAAGGGGTTTCCACAAAAGAAAGGTATTGAATTTGATGAAATATTTTCTCTTGTTTCTAAGATGACTTCAGTCATAACTATTTTAAGTCTTGCAGCAGGAGAATATTTTCATCTTGAACATTTAGATGTAAAGACAACATTTATCCATGGAGATTTGGAGGAAGAGATCTATATGCAGCAACCACAAGGATATGAGGTCAAAGGGAACGAAAAATTAGTGTGAAGTTTAAAGAAAATCTTGTATGGCTTAAAAAAGGTTCCAAGGCAGTGGTATCTAAAATTTGATAGGTTTATGTTTGAACAAGGTTATACTAGATGTCACTATAATCATTGTTTCTATCTGAAAAAGAAAAATGATGGCAGCTATATTATATTGTTATTGTATGTAGATGAAATGCTTGTTGCGGGGTCTAACATGCAGGAAATAAATGTAGTCAAAATAAAATTGGCAATTTCATTTGTAATGAAGGATTTGGGAGCTGCAAAAAAAATCCTTGGTATGAGAATACTAGAGACAAGAAAAATCACAAATTAACATTGTATTAGAATGAGTACATACAAAAGGCACTGGAAAGATTTAATACGCAAAATTAAAAACCAATTAGTACACCTTTGGCTAGTCATTTCAAACTTAGTAAGGAGAAATGGATTATATGTATAAAGTTCCATATGCATCAGCAGTTGGAAGCTTAATGTATGCAATGGTCTGCTCAAGGTCTGATATTGCACATATAGTGGGATTTTTAAGAAGGTACATGAACAATATAGGAAAAGAAAATTGGATGGCAGTGAAATGGATTCTCAAATATTTGAGAGGTACCACAAATCAAGAATTATGCTTTGGTAGTTCAAAAATTCCTCTATAGGGATATGTTGATGCATATATGTCAAGTGATAGAGATAACATTAGGAGCACTACAGGGTATGTATTTACTGTAGGTGGAACAACTGTCAGTTGGATTTCAAAAATGCAAACTGTTGTTTCACTTTCAACAACAGAAGCATAGTATGTTGCTGCTACGTAGGCTAGTAAAGAAATGCTTTGGTTACAAAGGTTTATGGATGAATTGGGTAAGAAGCAGTGGATGGGAAGGTTATACAGTGACATCCAAAGTGCCATTAATCTTGAAAATAACTTAGAATTTTGTTCCAAGACTAAACACATAAAGCTCAAGTACCATTTCATACGATCAGTGTTGGAAGATGGACAACTGAAGCTGGAAAAGATACACACTAGCCAAAATCCTGAAAATATGTTAGCAAAAGTTGTAACTAGGGATAAATTAAGATTCTGATCAGTTTCAATTGGTCTTCAAGTATGATTATGAAGATGAGAAACAACCAGGTCCAAAGTGGATTAATTTTCCAAAAAATGAAGTAGCAGTGGAGTTGCTATTATTTATCTCCAAGTGGGATATTGTTGGGTGTGGAGCCTGATTATCTTCTTTATTTAGATGAATTGCCATGTTGGACCCCTATTCTTAACGGGGTGTCAAAACCGCTCGTCATTTTATCGCTGCCAGGGGGGTCTAGGGGGGGGGGGGGTTTGGCAATGACCTTTTGGAGCCCCCCCTAGCAGGGGGTTTCGGGGTCAGTGCCACCGAAATATTTTAATTTCGGAAAAAACATATGTAAATTTTCCTTATAAAATATTTTAATTTCGTAGTCAATATAGGTTGTTCATTAGGCGGATGATCTGAAGGTAGAAGTTATGTTTAATTTAGGGTTTTTTTCCCTAGAAGGAAACCCCTCGTTTCATATGAGGGTATTGTATTCCGACTGTGCATGGTATGCATATTATGAGCAAGAAACAGAAAAGGGGATGGTGAGAGAGAGTAGAGGATATTACAGTGGATCTAATGTAGGTTGTGTTTCTTCATCTTGCTAGATAATATAAAGAAAGGACTGGTTGTTCGGGGTGGACGTAGCCCAAATTGGGTGAGACACGTATATATGTGTCTCTCTTGTTTTATATGTTTTCTGTGTTTGTGTTTCCACATATTTTATGTGTTCGATGGCTCTATAATATATAATTTTCTAACAATAACAACTTGGGTTGACTTACTAGCTCTAGAAGCCTTGGTTGGACAAATGCTCTGGTAGCCCTTAATGGGTGGAGTTACTATTCATGGAAGCGCTAGTTGGAAAAATGCTTTAGAAAGATGACAAAAGTTGTGGGTTGAGTTCCTAGTCATGGAATTCCTAGTTCGAAAAAATGCTTTGAAGCCTTGGATAGGTTGAGTAGAGACCATTTTGGTGACTATTAGTGATGTCTGACCGTGAGGTGGAATCATTGGTTGAGGGTTAAGGTGGTTTGGCCTATGGAAGCCTTGTTTTTTTTTTTTTTGTTTATTCCATGAGATCCCACATTCATGCTTGGAATATGGCACATGGGTGATTGGCTGAAAGAGAGATTTGGTTCAGCCTAATCTATGGTTAGGTTGTGAGTGGAAGTCCCATACCTAGTTGCATTTTGTAAATGTCAATAAGAGCTCTTTTCCTCTTGTAGTTGATGGATACATGTACTTATTGTTATGTGATGTTAATGGTTGTTCTATAATTTTTATTCTTCTGGTTAGCATGGTTTATGGAAGACTTGAGTTATGGCTCTCATCATGTTTGATTAGTAGATGAAATATTAATGAATGAATGACCTGATATATTATCATTAGGGGAATTTTGAGGTCTAAAATGGGCCTCCTAAGGAAATTATAAAATAATAATGGAAATAATAAAATAATATTTGATTACATCATTAAATTTTAGAGGGAAAAAGAAAAAACTACTTTTTCAACTCGTATTTTCAACTTATCTCCCAAAAAGTTTACTCAAATTTCGAGTGGGAGTACTCGTTGGATGCAAAATTTAATTCCTCGTCCAAGGAGTACCCATGTTGCATACTTTCAATGGACCCCGCTACAAGAAAAATTAGAAATACATGAAAAACATGATTCCAATAATGTTTTTTCATGTATTTCTCATTTCGCGCATAGCAGGGTCTATCAAAAGTATGCAACATAGGTACTCCTTGGATGAGGAATTAAATTTTGCATCCAACGAGTACTCACGCTCGAAATTTGAGTAAAAACTTTGGGATATAAGTTGAAAATACGAGTTGATAAAGTAGTTTTTATTATTTTATTATTTTTTAATATTTTTACCCTTTTACTTAAAAAATGGTGAATCATCCCCCATGGTTGAAATCATCATCTTGAATCCTATTGGTTCTTATAAAGTTTATTTTGGTTGTACATTTTTCTTATGAGGCCCATTTTAGACCTCAAAATTCCCCTAATGATTGCGGCTATTGTGAGGAGGAATTAGTCCTTATTGATAAATATCACATAAGTATGAAGTACCTACGTTTAGATATGTTTATATGACCTGTATATTTCATGTTCATGATGTGTTTCACATAATGTCTATCATGGCTAGGCCTTGTCAAATCAGGTCCTTGTTTAAGTTTTGCATTAGAGGATTTTCCATCATGTTATTTATCATTTATAAAAGTTTCATGAAGCTATGGGTAGTGGTATGAGTCTTGGCTATGAAAAATTGGCTTAGAATCTGGGGTTGTTAGCACATAATTGCTTAAAAAAGGCTGCAGCCACATGGATTCCATTTTTATGCATGTGACTAGAGGGTTTGAGACACATGGAGGGCTTTTCATCAGTGCGACTGGGGCTCTAGATCAGAAAAAAGACATGTTATCTTAGGGGTTGAGCACCTGGAAGGGTTGGTTGGCTCTTGAATGTCCTATAGCATTTAAGGGAGGTTAGATTGGTATTGTCTCCTCAATTCCACTTCCTTAACTATACTTGGGAATTTGAATCATATCATAACAACTCTTTGTCACATGTTTAACTCGGTGGAATGGTTAGCTTGGGTAAATGTTGGAGGAGGTAGTTACGGGGTGGTATCAGAGCATGGTTCCATTATCCTTTATCCTTAAATTCTTGTCATTCTTGCAGAGACAAGGACTTCTTAGGATCAGTCATGGACACGAGGATAAGACTAATGGAGAATATGGTAGTAGGTCATATGGTGGGAATAGGTTGGATGGAGATGATCTATGGTCAGGGATGACATATTCTTGGTTACACCTGATAGGTGAGGCAATAGACATGGGATTTTCTCTAGTTCTAGTTCAGACAGGTATCATGGTCGTCATCACTATCATCCTTACAAGAGGAATGACAAGATATATTTGTTATATGATTCAAGAAATAAAGGCCACCTACATTTGATGGATGAATGAAGAAGTAATAGGATGAAAAATCTTGGTTGCTTGGAATGAATAATTTCTTCATATTGCATGATTACTCATTGAACATGAAAGAAAAAATAGGTACATTCAGTCTTAAAGGTAAATCAAGAATTTGGTGGGAAGATGTAAAGAATGCCAAATGTATTTATGAAGAGGAGTTTACTTTGAGTGAGTTCAAGAGACTATTGAGGGAGAAGTATCTATCGAAGACATACTATGATGGCATGGAAAAAGAATTCTATGAGCTAAAGATGGGATCTATGATCGATGAGGAGTACAATAGCATATGCTGGGAGTTATTGAGGTATGTGCCTTATCTAAAGGAGGGGAAATCAAAGATTCACATATTCATTAGTGGGTTATTGGTAGCATTCAAAGATAGGATTGAGTTCAATGAGCCTAGATCATTGAAGGAAGCCATCAGGAAGCTAAAGCATTGTTATGAGAAATCAAAGTGTTGTGGCTCATTTCCATTTACCTTTGAAATATTTTTCAAAACACCAAAAAATAATATATGTTAGAAAATGTAAAATTTTGTATGTTGAAGAAGAATTTTGATTTATATGTTGGTACATTAACATTTCGTGATGAGATGTGAAGGTAGGTCGAAGGATTGGATAACTAGAATAAAGATTAGGAGGGTTTTAACATTGTGGAGAAAGATGGAGTTGCACAAGTTCATTCAATGAACTATCGCAGCGAGTAGCATGGAGAATATGGAGCTGTAGAGCTGCGACAACCAAAGAAATAGAGAAATCGGTTAAGGTAGAAAACCTTTAGAATATTCCCAAAGGAGGCGATCTAAGAACAAGGATTAAATCACAGAATTAAAGTGAGAGATGGATGGACCAGGTTGCATCGTAAAGCTAAGTTTGAAAAGTTGCAAAGTGGACATAGGTTGGCATAGCGTGATTTCACATCGGTGATTATTTAGTTTATGTGTTAAAGACTTTTCAAGTTAAACAAAATAACTTGTGATGTGGTAAGAAGCAAAACTTGCGATGCGATAAAGGGAGGAGACATGTGTTGGCACAACGATTCAATGCATATCACACATTGTCAAGTTCAGATATTAGAATTAAGTCTTTGTAAGGTAAAGTATTTTGGTTGTGATGCGACAAACGAGAGATGGAGGTGTGAGACAGTACAGCGGGACCATTGGATTGGGGCACAGATCAACAGTGGAGGTTAAATCACAAACATAGAGGTTTCTCACATCAGCATTATTATTGTTTACCATTTAAGATATTTGTTATATTTTCCAACGTGCGATATCGAATAAGTTACGAAATGTGATTGCTTCTGATTGGTCAAGTCGTGTATGGGCCCATAAACCATAGGTCTGCGGGGTTTGTATAAATTTGCATCCATGTATGCGATAAGGTAATGCGAAGGGGCAGCCAATGACTAAAGAGGTATAGGTAGAGTCAGGCAGAAGAATGTATAGTGGCACTGTGGGAAGCATGACAGCTGGGTCAAATCAAGCACCAAGGTATCGCTACAGAACTGTGAAATTGCTGCATCATAACTATAAAGGACACCTCGGCATGTTGTTAGGACGCATCAACAACATCAGATTCAACTAAACAAACAATATTTCCAGTTTTTATTTGTTTTCTCCTTATGATTGCATAAATAATATTAATAGTTTAGGTAGTGGAATAGTTTCAAGAATTTCATCAGTTATGAACTACTTTGATGTATTTAAGTAGAAAGAAATAGAGAAAAAGGGTTTCAAGTTTTGGACCTCTGGATGACTGTTAATTTGGTACTGAATTTTCTGAGAAATTAATTAAAGAAGATAAAGTTTGATGCACCTATTGATGTTGATATATCTTTCTAGTTTCGCTATGTTTTTATTCCTCTTTGAATTAAGTGAAGTAATGTAACAATTGGTCTCTTAATTAAATCTGTGAGTAAGAGTTAAATAACCTTAATTTGTGCTCCTTCACTTCATCTCTTCTCTTTTCACAAACTCCTAATGAAACTTTAAAGTAATAGATTCTGTGTTTACATCATATTATTTCGAGTTTACTCTCTCTCCATGATTTCCTCTGAATTCTAAAAGAGATAGATTTTGTTTCTCAGCATATCATTTTGAGTTTCTCTTACAGTTCTTCTTTTCATTTCATTCAAGTATCAATAGTTTATGGCATTGTGAAGGCTTTCATTATATCATATTATTGAGGGTATTAAGTAATTAAATTACAAAGGTGTTAAACATAGGCCATTTGATATCATAATTGTGACATAAATTTATAAAATTTCTTAGGCATTGATTCCTTACCACAGCCAAGGGATTTTTTCTTAAGATACAACATTTTTTAGCACTGTTGTTGGGGAAAAAGAAACAAAGTTTATTTTTCCCTCGGTTTTTTACATTATTTCCTCTAGTTATTCATTGAGGAATAAATATTGGGTTGTTTTTGTTATTTTAAAAATTATGGCTTTCAAAAGGCCTCACACGAGGTCAGATACCTCACAGATCCCTACTTTTCCAGACCCAAAAAGATTAGTTTCTAAAAAGGCTCAGAAACCTAAAATTCCTTCAATACCTGATCCTACATTGTATCCTCCTGACAATAGTTTTCATAACCCTTTTTTTGAAGATATTTCCGAGGAACTCTCTTTCTTGGAATAAGATTATCCTTCCACATGCATTCATTTTCAAGAACCTAAGTTAGAATAACATTCTTTCGAGTTTGTTTCTTTTACTTTAACTCAAGATCAACCAAATATAGTTTCTGGTTATTCTACCATTCTTCATCAACCCACTCCAATATCATATTTTCCTCCACCCTCATTCACTTTCACAGCAGGTTGATCAACCTCAAATACCCAGGGAATAGTTAACCAAGGCGTAAATATGGAAACACTAGCCTTTTTGTTGAACATATATGCTCCACTAAATCTTACGCAACCAATGAATTCCATGCCTCAAGAATACCTCAAATTACTTCCTCGTTTAACTAGAGAGGATAACGTAACTATAGAAAAAAATTTACCCTTGTTTTTTATTTTTTTTGAGAGTTTAAATGTAGAACATCTTGATGTTGTGATGAGACTATTTGTGAAGTCTCTAGATGGAGAGGCTAGAAAATGGTTCAAAGGTTCACCAAATGGTTTATTAAATAACTGGGAAGAGTTAGAAACTCAATTCACTCATATTTGGGGAGAAAATAGAGATCATGGTTACTCATCAACAGAGTTTAATGAAATTAAAAGAAGGCCTAATGAAATCATTTCTATGTTTGTAAAAAGATTCAACAAATTGTACAATAGTTTACCCATAGAGATGAATCCCCCCCTTGTAGGAGAAAAGGTAGTTTTTGTTGGGGATTTTGAAGCTTATTTTAGCTTTACATTGAGGGAGAGAAGAGTGCCTAATCTTGAGCAGATACAGATAGATGCTCTAGAGATCAAAGCTAATATGACTGCAGCTGGAAAAGGGAATGGGAAACAGTCGGTCTAAGTGAAGGGGAAAGAAAAATAAGAATCATCACAAGATATAAGGATTGAAGATATAACAAAGTTGATGAACCATTTAACCAATAAGATAGCCAAGATGGAATTTGAAAATAAAAACTCCCAAATGAAAGTACAAAAAAATCGAGGGGGGTTTAACCCTCTATTTAGAAGACATCCCCTGCAAATTTTGCAGAGGGAAAGAAGATATCAAGACCAGATTCAAGCATCGTTTTATATAGAAGCAGCATCCGGAGAGCCGACATAAGATGACCAAAGGGAGGCCGAGGATCAGGTATCTGCTATGTATGAAATATAAGAGGATGAAGAGGAGGATTGTGAGGGAGAATATGCTGAAGCTGAAGTATCTTTTGATCAAGATGAAATGGATGAATACTGTAGACAATTCACAAATTTCATGCACGCTGAGTTACATAAAAATTATGATTTAAGGTCTAGAAAGAGATCTAGAGTGCAGGATAATGAAGTTGAACAACAAGGTTCCGTTCCTTGTCCAATGGTGAGTCCACAACAAAAGGACCCTATGAAACAGGTCAGTAAGGGGAAAAAACCTGTAAATTCACTTAATACAACAAATGTGTAGCAGGCTTAATCTTCCGAGAACAAATTAGTTGACACTAATATTTTGGATAAAGTTGTTCCTGTACCCGAACAAGTGGAAAATTCTAGAAAGAGTGAAGAAGAACATGAAAATAAGGTTAAGAAAAATCATGCTTTCAGTCTGGAAAAAGAGTTGGGGAAGGTTAAAATCTAGTTACCTCTTCTAGAATTAGCTAAAATACTAGCTTACAAGAAAGAAATTTTATAATTTATTAATCTCACACAGGTGGAAGATATAAGTGACACAGTGAACTTATAAGAAGAAAATCCAATGGTCACCTTTGATCATCATGTAGAAGAAGTATATCCTTATGTTCCACCCTTCTATATTTCTCTGTTGCTTCATGATTTTACTCTACATAATTGCATGCTGGACTTAGGAGCATCCCATAATTTCATGCCATTGTCTGTTATGAATGAACTTAACTTGCAGATTATGAAAAATTATAGGGATCTGTATTCATTTGATTCCAAAAGGGTGAAATGTGTTGGGTTAATTAAATATGTAGAAATTTTGTTGGCATAAATCCCAGCAAAGAGTATAGTCATGGATGTAGTGGTTGTTGACATCCCAACTAGGTTTGGAATTCTCTTGTCAAGATCTTGGGGAGAAAAGTTGGGAGGTGTACTAAAACTAGATTTCACTTATGCTATCATTCCATTTTTTAATGGGGAAGAAAGGAGAATGTACAGGGAAAAAAGGTTTGTGATGACTACCTCCAAGAAAGATGCAGGAAATTCCCTTATTTATAGTGAAGAAATAGAAGATATTTCTTGTTTCATGTTGCATGAAGATGTAGAATTTGTTGAAGAAATAGGGAAACAACTCTCTTCAAGAATTTTAAATAATAATATGCACTCAAGGAAGATTTGCAAGTGCTACTTTGACGGTGCCTACTCCAAGGAGGGTGCAGGTGCTGGATTCTTGCTGATATCACCAGAAGGTAACCTCGTGCCTTTCTCTTTTAAACTAGAATTTGATTCAACAAACAATGTGGCTGAGTATGAGGCCTTAATCTCTAGCCTTCAAGTTGATAAACAGATGGGAGTTCAATGTATTTAAATTTTTGGTAACTCTGAATTGATAATAAGGCATATTAAAAATCATTGTCAAACCAAGCATTTGAGATTGAGATCGTATAGGAATGAGGTTTGGGATCTGATAGAATACTATTTTGAAGCCTTCAATATTCAATATATTCTAAGGGAGGAGAATGTATTGGTTGATTCTTTAGTAGTTGTAGTGTTGTGTAACCAGCTCCAAAAATAGAAGAAAAGAGATATCAATGCCTTAGAAATAAGCCACTTCGAGGGGGAAAACTCCAATACATTACATAAATGAAAAATTCTTCGATGATACAAATGAAAAAAACATTCTTCTATATATAGGTGTCCATGGGGCCACAATATAATCCTAGTCGGGCCACAATGTAATCCTAGCCGACCTAACAATAATAATGTAAGGGCACAATAATAACAATATGGGGGTTACAGGGGTACAACAATAGAAATAACTGGGGCTACACTAACATAATAAGGGACTACAATATTAATATAGGGACTTAACAGGCCCCTCTCCTTCAAACAAGTGTTGTCCTCAACGCTTGATTATTTCTTGATGCTTCTGTATAAAATTCTCATCCTCCCATGTGGAATCTTCTACAAGAAAGTTCTTCCACTTGCTAAGATACTTTGAAACTGATCGTACTTGTCGAGTTCTTGTTTTTGTGACTACTTCAGAACTTCTTTCGATGTGATGTTGATATTCCTGTTGTTTCATTAGATTCTGCACCAAAGTTAGGTTATCCTTAGAGAGTTGGAGAACTTGATGTTGATGCTCGATGTCATCTTCCACTAATTTATCATCCATATTAGCTATTATTTTATCCTTCAAACCATCCAACTTAGCCTCCATTTATTATTTTAAACCATCTATGTCATCTTCAGTTGCTCTTCGTAAGATCGAAATTTGTTGCACTTGGTACCATAATTTTGATATCTCATACTGCAATTCTTCCACTTCATGCATCATAGTATAGATTTATGAGGGCTTAATGGGTGTTGAATTATTTTTAGGAGGCATTTCAGAGTGCAATACTAAAATATATGCTCAATAGGCCCTTTGAATCACTTCAAACTGATTTTTCAAACAAGATTTATGCAATTCGGGAAAAACAATACACACCTTTTACTTGCTTTTGAGGAGCTCGATATTGAAATTGGATTATCTTTGTGATTGCAAATCTTCAATATCTAAAATTCAGCAATGAAATAGCCCTCTGAATTATCTTTTGAATTCCATAGGTCTGACCTGATTTGGATTCTCCAAGACAAAGTTGTGTCCAATCTCCCACAATGACCTAATTATGGACTAGTTCAGTAGAGCGAACTTGTATGACTTGCCACATGTCACTATTTCGTCCTTTGTCTCTGAAATTGATAGCCAAGAGGATACAGTCTGTGCACTTGCGATCAATTCTTACAACACTCCAATCCGATGCCCAGAGAGAGATTTATTGAACTTTTACCACGATCACCTCTTTGAGATGAAATTCAGGAGCCTGAAAAATCACTATCTTCCATAGATCATATCTCCAAAACTATTGCGAACCAAGCTATGAAATTTTTTGAAAATTTTCCTCAGGATTTCAGCTTCACACCATATGAATTTCAAACTCTGAACCTTTGTAGAAAAAACGTTATAGCGCAAATTCCACGATGACCTGTTTAGGAGCCTGAAAAAAGACCTAACTTCCACAGATGATATCTCCGAAAATATTGTGAAACAAGCTCTAAAATTTTTAGGCAATATTCCTCCATATTTCTGCTTCGCACCCTAAAAGTTTCAGCTTCTGAAACTTCATAGAAACAAATTTATAGCAAAAATTCCACGATAACCTGTTTGGAGCAGCGAAACCCTAGAATCGAAAGCTCTGATACCAAATGTTGTGTAACCAGCTCCAAAAATATAAGAAAAGAGATATCAACGCCTTAGAAATAAGCCACTTCGAGGGGGAAACCTCCAATACATTACATAAATGAACAATTCTTCGATGATACAAATGAACAAAACCTCCTTCTATATATAGGAGTCCATGGGGCCACAATATAATCCTAGTGGGGCCACAATGTAATCCTACCCGACCTAACAATAATAATGTAAGGGCACAATAATAAAAATATGGGGGTTATAGGGGTACAAAAGTAACAATAAGTGGGGCTACACTAACATAATAAGGGACTACACTATTAATATAGGGACTTAACATGTAGCCAACACCTTCAAACCTATAATAGATCCAAGGTTAAGGTATGAAATTAAAATTAGACATAGACCTTCTATCCTTGACAATGTGAAACATTGGCAGGTATTTGATGATGATGAATAGATAAATTAGTTCCTGACCATGATTGGAAACTTTGAATATGCTTAGATAGACCAAGAGGAAGAACAAACAGAGTGGAAATCATAAATAAGAAACCTTAAGCAGTCAATAGATGAACAAAAGATTATCCAATTGAAAGATAATGTGCTCCCCAAAGGGTTGGTTCCCCTTGAAATATTATTCAAATGTAATGATGTTGTTGTTGATTCAAAGAAAACACATCAAGAAAAATAGATGGAAGATTGTAATTTGGGAACTCAACAGGAACCCAAAATAGTGAAATTGTTCAAAGGTGTTCCAAAAAACTACAAAGAAAGATACATTGATCTTTTTATGAAATATATGGATGTGTTTGCCTAGTCATATGAAGACCTAAAAACATATGAAAAAAGGATAATTCAGCATAATATTCCATTTAAAGAAGGACTCAAACCACACAGATAGAAGCTCAGATAGATCAATCCATTGTTGTTAGGTCCAATCGAAAAAGAAATGAAGAAACCGTTGCAGGCGAAAATTATAGTCCCTCTCAAATATTCAGACTGGGTTTCTAATCTGGTCCCTGTAAGGAAGAGGAATGGAGAGATAAGATTGTGTTTAGACTTCAGTAACTTGAACCGAGCATCTCTAAAAGATAATTATCCTTTGCTGAATATTGATTATGTCTTACAGAAGGTGACACGAGCGCACAGGTTTTCTATGGTTGACGGATTTTCTAGGTATAATTAGGTTGCAGTAGAAAAAGAAGACCAGAAGAATACTTCTTTCTCTATGCCTTGGGGCACCTTCACATATGCAAGGATGCCATTTGGACTTACGAACAGAGGTGCAACATTTCACAGGGCCATGGACATATCCTTCATTGGTGATAGGTTTGTAGTTATATATTTGGATGATGTAACTATTTTCTCAGGGTCAAATGATAAACACTTGCAGCATTTGCAAACAACTTTTCAAAACTGCAGAAAGTTTGGTCTGTCATTAAATCCCAAGAAATATTTATTTGCATTAGAAGAAGGTAATTTTTGGGTCACATAGTTTCTAAACAAGGAGTAAAGATTTACCCGGGAAGGGTGGAAGCCATTCATACTATTCCTTTACTTGGAAGCAAGAAAGATATCCAGAGATTCCTGGGAAAAATAAACTTTCTGAGGAGATTTGTGCCCAATTATTCTAAGATTGTGAGAATTATAACATATATGTTGAAGAAAAATGCAGAAGTGAAATGGGACAAGGGAGCAAGAGAAGGATTTGCTAGACTAAAAGAAGCACTGCAGGAAGCTCCAGTTCTAATTAGTCTAGATTATCAAAAGGCCTTTCAGGTATTCTCATTTTCATCCCCCACTACTATTTCCGCTATGTTGTTGCAGAAAAATGAAGATAGTAAGGAGTAGCAATTTTCGTTTTTCAGTAAAGTTCTCAGAGATGCTAAGCTCAAATACAATATTCCGGAGAAAAAAGTATATGATTTGGTCAAAGCACTGAAAGCCTTCAGGACTTATATGTTATAGTCCCAATAAATGCTTATGTTCCTAATTCTGCTGTGAAAGACGTGCTGGTCCAAAGCGATGATGAAGGAAAAAGTGGGAAGTGGATAAAATAAATCCAAGAGTATGATTTGGACATCAAACCCACCATGCTGGTCAAGGGACATGGTTTAGCGAAGTTTTTTTTCAAGCCTTAGGAATCAATCTGTTGACACTAGTGGATGGAGTTGTTAATGAAGAAGGTCAAAACAAGTCCAAAATATATATTCAATACAATTTTTTGTAATCTGATTGGTATAAATATATTGTGCATTACCTGTGTTTCTTTTCTTGTCCAACTTCTCTAAATAGAACAAAATATAGAGCTCTCAAGCTCAAGTCTCAAGCATATGTTATCATAGAATAAAAGCTATACTGGAAAGCTCCTGCTGGTATTTTGTTGTTATGTTTGACTGAAGGAGAATCTATTGAAGTCACCAAACAATATCATGACATTTTATGTGGGGGACATTATAGCTGGAATGTCACTGCTCATAAAATTCTCAAGTCAGGCTTCTATTGGCTAACCCTATTTGTAGATGTTTATCGATTGGTCATAAGTTTTGAAAAGTGTCAGTTTTTTGCTAAAAAGAGAAAACTTGCTCTATTACCTCTCATCCCAGTATTTATTGAAGAACCTTTCAGGAACTGGGGATTAGATTTTATTGGAGAGATCAATTCACCATCAACTAGACAGTTCAAGTGGATTGTGACTGCAATTGATTACTTTAAAAAATGGGTTAAAGCAATACCCACTAAGAAGGCGAGTGACCAAGTAGTGATGAAGTTTCTAGAGGAAAAAAATTTCAATAGATTCAGATGTCTAGTCAAAATTGTGACTGATAATGCTTAGGTATTCAACTCTGCCCATTTCATTAATTTCTATCAAACATGTAATGTAAATTTATCACATTTCACAACATATAATCCCGAAGGGAACATATTCAAAGAGTCCTCAAATAAGACATTGGTCAGAATATTGAAGAAGAAAATCACTGAGAATCAGAGGGATTGGGATATGAAGTTGAAGTTTTGCCTCTGGGCAGTTCGAGTCACCCCAGGAGATCTACTGGGAAGTCTCCCTATGAACTGGTTTATGGGACTCAAGCACTATTTCCTACTCAGCTGGCCAAACCAGTGATATCTTTCCTTGAAGAAGCTCAGGGAGAACCTCATGCTCTGGTAAGAAGATTGAAAAAGATAATTGAATCAAGTGAAAACAGAATAAAGTCAGGGATAACTTGATTACTTATCAGGAAAAGATGAGGTCTATATTTGACATAAAAGCAAAAGAAATTCTCTTTCAAGCAGGAGATTTGGTACTAAGATGGGACAACAGATGAGAAGAAAAGGGGAAGCATGGTAAATTTGACCCTCTCTAGTATGGTCCATACAAAATCTCTGAGGTAAGGTCAAATAACACATTCATTCTAGAATATCTAGATGGAGAGTCAGTATAGCTACCTCTGAATGGGCAATATCTAAAGCATTATTTCTAGCATTAAAAGTCAGCATTCACCATTGTAAATACCAGATTTCTCATCGTTCTTATGTCACCAAGAAATATTTGACTCCACGCCCAATAGATAAGGCACTAATCTGTGGTCCTTAGCGCTTCTATGGAAAAAATCACTATCCCCAGGTGAAGCCAGATGTTGTGGCTCATTTGCATTTACCTTTGAAATATTTTTCAGAACACTAAAAAGGCATATATGTTAAAAAATGTAAAAGTTTGTACGTCGAAGAAGAATTTTGATTTATATGTTAGTACATTAACATTTCGTGATGAGATGTGAAGGTAGGTTGAAGGATTGGATAATCAGAATAAAGCTCAGGAGGGTTTTAACACCGTGGCAAAATATGGAGTTCCACGAGTTCATTGAATGAAATATCAGAGGGAGTAGCGTGGAGAATATGGAGCTGTAGAGTGGCGACAACCAAAGAAATAGAGAAATCAATTAAGGTAGAAAACCTTTAGAATATTCCCAAAGGAGGTGATCTGACAGTGAGGATTAAATCATAGAATTAAAGTGAGATATAGACGAACTAGGTTGCATCACAAAGTTAAGTTTGAAAAATTTCGAAGTGGACACATTTTGGCATAGCGCGATTTCGCATCAGTGGTTATTTAGTTTATGTGTTAAGGACTTCGCAAGTTAAACAAAATAACTTGTGATGTGGTAAGAAGTGAAACTTGCGATGCGATAAAGGGAGGAGCCACGTGTTGGCGCAAAAATTCAGTGCATATCACACATCGGCATATTTAAAGTTTAGAATTAAGTCTTCACAAGTTAAAGTAATTTGGTTGCGATGCGATAAATTGGAGATGGCAGTGTGAGACAGTACAACGGGACCGTTGGATTGGGGCGTAGATCAATGGTGGAGGTTAAATCACAAACAGAGCAGTTTCGCACATCGACATTATTATTGTTTACCATTTAAGCTATTTGTTATAGTTACCGACATGTGATATCGAATAAGTTACGAAGTGAAATTGCTTCTAATTTTTCAGGTCGTGTGTGGGCCCATAAACCATAGGTTTGCAGGGTTTGTATAAAGTTGCAGCCGTGTATGCGATAAGGTAATGCGAAAGGGGCGACCAATGAATAAAGTGGCATAGGAAGAATCAGGTAGAAGAATGTATAGTGGCACTGTGGGAATCATGATAGCGAGGTCAAGTCTGGCACAAAGGCACCGCTATAGAACTGTGCAGCTATTGCATCATAACCAGAAATGACACCTTGGCACTTTGTGAGGATGCATCAACAACATCAGATTCAACAAAATGAACAATATTTCCTATTTTTATTTGTTTTCTCTGTATGATTGCATAAGTAATCTTAACAATTTAGGTAGTCGAATAGTTTCAAGAAGTTCAGTAGTTATGAAATACTTTTATGTATTTAAGTAGATAGAAATAAAGAAAAATGGTTCTGAGTTTTGGACCTCTGGATGACTATTAATTTGGTACTGAATTTTCTGAGAAATTAATGAAATAAGATCTAGTTTCCTGCACCTATTGATGTTGATATGTCTTTCCAGTTTTTCTCTGTGTTTATTCCTCTTTGAATGAAGTGAAGTAATGTAGCATCCAGTCTCTTAATTACATTTGTGAGTAAGAGTTAAATCACCTTAATTTGTGCTCCTTCACCTCATCTCTTTTATTTTCACAAACTCCTGATGAAACTTTAAAATAATAGATTCTGTGTTTACAACATATTATTTCAAGTTTCCTCTCTCTCCATGATTTCCTCTGAAACTTAAAAGTGATAGATTATGTTTCTCAGCATATCATTTTGAGTTTCTCTTACAGTTCTTCTTTTCATTTCATTCAAGTATCAGAAGTTTATGGCATTGTGAAGGCTTTCATTATATCAGATTATTGAGGGCATTAAGTAATTAAATTCCAAAGGTGTTAAATAGAGGCCATTTGATATCATAATTGTGACGTACATTTATAAAATGTCCTAAGCACTGATTCCTTACCACAACCAAGGGATTGTTTCTTGAGATACAACACAAAGCACAGATCTAAAACTAATAAGGATTGGAGAGGTAATTCAAAAGAAACAGAAAAGGGGATAAGAAGCGAACTAGAACTCAGGACCCAGGTAAAAAGGGTAATGTAGCACCGCCTAAGAAGTTCAATTCATTTGACAGATGACATGGATTTCATTATGAGGAGCAGAATAAACGAGTGGGATGGAAGCTTTTACATTGTTGGACTTGTCACAAGGATCATCGTAGGAGAGATTTTCCACAATAATAGTATGGCAGACCACATATTTACAATGCTTAGGAGGTAGAAACAGTGGGGGATGTTGGACAGAGTATTCCTTAGATTTATACAACATTGGTAACATGTAGGTTGATCATCAAGCATCTATTATCAAGATGGATGGTAAACTTTGCGATCAATTTGTTTCTATTTTGATTGGCCCTATATCTAACTATAGTTATATTAATCTTGACCTGGTGGATAAGTGTGGTTTGAATAAAGAAGTGCATGGAGAGTCTTGGTTAGTGCATTTGGCTACAGGTACTAAGAAGAGATTTCATCATTGGGTAAGATCTTGTGCATTTGGGTTGAATGGTATGGCTACATCAACGCATTTGAATGTAGCATCATTGGGATCATATACTATGCTTTTTCCAATATGGATTGGTTGTATATTCACAGGACCAAGGTGGATTATTATGAGAAGGCTATTAAGTGCTTGGATGAAAACAGGAAATATAGAATGTCATAGGGTAGGAAGAAGGTAATGTCAGCTAGAATGGTCACAACTATGCAAGAAAAGTGCAGTTGCAGGAAAGGGTGTGTGTTATTTGTAGTGCATATTTCCAATGATAAAGGTAAGGATGTTGATGATGTCGAGGTATCAAACAGGTACCCGATTCTACAATAGTTTCAGGATGTCTTTTCTACAGATATTTCAGAGTTTCCACCTCATAGCGAAGTGGAATTTTTTGTTGAGTTGGTACCAAGGGTAGTAACAACATCAAAGGAACCATACATGATGATCACACAAGAGTTAGTGGAATGAAGTTGTGGTTGAAGGAAATGCTTGAAAAATGGTACATTAGGCCAAGTATGTCATCATGGGGTGCACCAATATTTTTTGTGAAGAAGAAGGATGGTATTCTTAGGTTATGCATTGATTACATGGATTTTAACAAGGCGATAATCAAGAAAAAATATTCATTTATTAGGATCAATTGTTTATTTGATTAGTTGAAGGGAGAAACAATGTTCCCAATGATTGATTTTAGATCAATATATCTTCATGTGCACATCAAATAAGAGGACATTTACATGAAAAATTTCTGTACTAGATATGGGCACTATGAGTTTGATGTAGTTCCATTTTCTTTTATTAAGGCTCCAACCACTTTTATGTGCTTGCTGAATAGTGTATTGTGTCCTTATTTGGACAAGTTTTTTATTTTTTTCATTGATGATATATTGATATATTTTAAGAATGAGGAAGAACATTCGAAACAATTAGGGGTAGTGTTGAGATTGGTATGAGAGCATCATTTATATTCTAAGCTTACAAAATGTATTTTCTTTCATACAAAGGTATATTACTTGGGCCATGTGGTTTCCAAGGAGGGCATAATAGTGGACCTAGAAAAGATACAAGTTATCATGGAATGGGAAAATCCTAGGAATGTGGATGAGGTAAGGTCATTTATGGGGTTATCATGTAATTACAGGAGGTTTATTAGGAACTTCTTGCAGGTTACTTTTCCTATTACATATTTGCAAAGGAAAGGTAAGAAATTTGAATGGAAAGAGGAATGCACAGTCATTTTTTAGCATTTGAAGCATTTGTTAACAAATTCTCCAATTTTAAAGATTACATATAAATAAAAGGGGTTCGTGGTATATACAAATTCTTGCAAGAGAGAATTTGGTGGAGTATTTATGCATGAGGGATAGGTAGTGTGCTGTGAATCAAGGAAACCGAATTAGCGCAAATCATCCATGCTTTAAAGATGTGGACACACCATCTACTTTTTAGGAAGTTCATATTGATGAGTGATCACAGTGGATTGAGGCACTTATTTGACCAGCTGAATATGAATGCAAAGAAAGTTATATTGTTGGCCATGATCAGTGAATTTGAATTCGAGACGAGGTACGTTAAATGGAAATTGAATAGGGTTGCAAATTCTTTTAGCAGGAGAATACAAGTGAATCATATAGTAGCTATGAACTCTTATGGGACAGATTTATATGATCAGATCTTAAATGTGGGACAAAAATATGATAGGTATAGGGATCTTATGCACAACTTACAATAGGGTACAGGTGACCAGGATGTGGAATATAATCTCATAGCAAATGGTTTGGTCAGATTTAGGGACAGGCTCTATGTGTCGAACAACAATGAACTCAAGAAAATTATCTTGAAGGAATTTCATGCTAAGTCATATTTGGGTCATCCACAATATCAAAATAATTTGAAAACAGTGAAGAAGTTCTACTATTAGTGGAATTTGAAGAAACAAGTACAATTTTTTTTGGATAGATGTTTAGATTGTCAATAGGAATTTGGAGGACATGTTGAGGATGTATATGATGCGTCACCAATGGTAATGTGAATATTGTCTTCCAATGGTTGAGTTTTCTTAGCACAATGTGTATCAAGAATCTTAGTGGATGAGTCTGATTGAGGAAATATATGGGAGGATTTATAATACTCCTATCAGTTGGAGTGATCTAGTTAATATGTCATTGATTGGACCAAATATGTTGCAAATATGGAAAAAGAAATGCAAGTTATCAAGCAGAATCTAAAGGCATCATGAGATAGACAGAAGATATATGAAGATCAAGGCATGATGTTTAAGGAGATTCACATTGTGGGACATGTGCACTTGCATATCAAGCCCATGAATAGCTCCTTGAGGATTGGTTCATGTGCGATGTTCACACCTCAATATTTTTGGCCTTTCAAGATCCTTGAGAGTATTGGACCAATGGTCTATCGAATTGTACTCGCTCTGACAGTGAAAGTCCAGGATGTTTTCCATGTTTCATTACTTAAGAAGTATTTTAAAGATGTTGATCACATGATTGACAAGTTTGTATTGCAGGTGGATCCAAAATTATAATTCCAACCGGAACCTCAGTGCATTTTGTAGAGAAATATGCTCATGCTTCAGAATCGAGCTATCGAGAAGGTTAAAGTGCAGTGGAAGAAATTTAGGCCCAATAAAGCTACATGGGAGATGTTTGATCAGATGCAAGCTATTTATCCTTATTTTTTTGTCGTTTGAGGAAAATCAATTTTGGTGTATGTGTTGATGTTTTGTTTTGGTCATGTACATGCATATGTATAAGTATGTAAATACTGCATTGAGCTGTGTTATAAAGATCCAATAAGTAGTATAGTTATCACATTGTTATGTTTTTCATGTTGGTTATGTTGGTTTGATTTCAATAGGTTGTTTGTTGTAAATATTGCATCGGGCTAAGCTATAAAGCCACATAAGTAGTATATCTTTCTTTTCAATGGCTTTTCTATTCATAGGTGTCATTCAACACCGAGGAAAGTGTTCCCCTAAGAGGGAGGGGTCTATAAAAACCACGATTTAAAACTTCATGTAATAAAATTAATAAAGGAAAAATAAGACCATGTTCATGGGAAACAGATTCCAAATTGAATGTGTTGGGAAAAATACTGAGAGAGGGGGGGGTGAATCAGTATTTAGAGCTGACTGGAAAACATTTTACTTTTTATGCATTTAATTCTTTACTTAGATTATTGCTTCATTCATTCACCATATGTTTGGTAAGCAATAAGCATGAGCAGTAATAAATGAATCAACCATCACACACAAGAAATACACATGAAAACCAGTATTTAAGGTGGAAACCCAATTCATGAGAAAACCATCGCTGTTGTCGTCTTTGTCTTCAATATTTATTATAAAGAAAACATCTTACAATTTTGTACTGGCGCAGACTTATACCAGCACGCAGGCACCAACCTGTAGAAGGCTACAAGCTTCTCTCGTTCTCCAGTCAATACTAGAAGGGAGCTCCAACCCCCTGATTTTAACACCAGCTTCTACTGGCAGAAAACTTCCACTCTCACACTGAAGGCTTCAACCCTCAGATCCACCAAATTTCTTCAATTTGCACATCAGACTTGCAGAAGATCTTCATCATTTCTTTTGCAGATCTTCCTAGAGATTCATCATTTCTAAATCTATAGGTCTTGAACCTTCATCATATCCACAGGTGCATCGTAGATTCAGATCTATTAGATTTCAATCATGCAGATATCTCTTAAAGAGATTTATTCGTTATCAACCCCTCTGCACACACACCCTGTATTATGATCCTCTACTCCTTATATAGTTAAGCCTTTATCGATACCATGAGTCAAAACCACTCAACTGCTAACGGTATTCCTGGATGGGATCAAAATAGGTAATCCAGCGGGGTCTACCCAAGCCCCAAATAACTTTTCATTGTTTTATTTTCTTGATCTGGAAATTAATTAATCTAAGGCTTTTTAATATCTCAATCTAAGATTGAGATATTAATCCAATTCCCCCTTTAGTTGTTACAAAAATTAATGTGCCGCTGACTTATATAAAAACCTAGCAGTAATATATATCCATATAACCTTTCGGGCCCTTCAATAATATTTAATCTTCGACTTGGGGATCTCCGCTGATAATTAAAGTTCCTATCAAAAGACCCAACCCGCGGACACAACTAACGCACCGGATATCGAGACAAGTGCCTCCGCAGTTGACCGAGTTGACTGTGGGGACAACAGAGATGAATGGCAGAGATTGAGTGTGCGGGCACCAGCCAAAATTTTCATCCGTACCTCGAGAGCCCCCGCAGTGACGCAAGACGTTGAGTTGGTCACAACTATCTTCCACGTCAGGTGAAGATCTCGACATAACAAAACAACGTATATTGAGCCAAAAAAGTGAAGGGAAATTGGGTCCCACACCCTTAATACACGACATAATACTTTGGGTTAAACCCGCAAACCTCAATACATGCGTATGGGCCCCAACGTTAACGGTCGTCTCCATTCGACGGTTGTTATTGCGTCGCACTGCCTCATTTGATCGGACGGATATCGCTCGACAAAGACGCGTGAAAAATAACGGGCGATGGCCATCGTATGTTGGTTAACCTTCGCTCATCTTCCTCATACAACCACCATCCGATGGCTTCCCTCCAGATCGACGGTTCTCAACAATATCGTGCGGCATCCTTGGTCAAACGTTAACGTGTGATGGCGCGCAGTGATGGCAGTTTTATAAATACGCTTAGGGACGCTTGTCACTCATTCTATGGAATCTCTCCCAACCTCTTGAATACCGCTTTCCCGTCAAGAGCGGTGCGATGAAAACCGGAAACCCCCTTCACTGTTTATTCCACTCGTGGTTCCTCTCCTTCGCTCAAGGTTTCGTCTATCTTTATTCCATCATTTCTACGTTTCTCCATGAAAGCATAAATTTGTTTTAACTATTCTTCCTCCGCGTTATCAGTTAATATAACCATAAAACTGTTATACAGCTCCGATGAAATCCTTATGGACTATTCGACTCGGTTCTTTTGCATTCAACAGGGACACCTTTCTTTGTATTGTATAACACATGCGGAATGCACTATTACTTTGACCGATAGAGCTTATGTGCTCTGCACACACAGAGCACGTCCGTGGCTCACTCTCCCAACAGGACTTCACACAGAGTTTCAGGGCATTCCATACGATAATTGAACCAATCAATACCCAAATACTCTCGGTATTCTCCACCCATCAGAGTATCACCAGAACTCAATCATACACAGGATTTCCTTTTTCCACCATCAGGATGCATACATACACCGAAATTATTCAAGAAAAGCTTCACACATGATTTAACTCGTCCTTATTTACATCGAATTTCCCATTAAATATAGATCTTTGTTCAATTCACATTTAGTCATATATTCTGATTGTATAGAACTGCTGATGGTTTTCCGAGTTCTTTATACGGTCTGCATCCTTTTTCAGAGAGTTGCCATCAAGGAAAATCAATTCAATATACTAGGATACCATAAATGCCAACAATCTCCCCGTTTGGACTTGATGGCAACCATGACCAGAAATACATTTAACAATATTCTCCCCCTTTGAAATCAAGGGAAAAGGATAGATCAATATCCTTTATACCGACAATACCATGCTCCCCCTAAGATCATGCTGCATCTTCAAACATAATTAGAATGCCAAAAATGCATCCTTTCCACAAGACCAATGCTCCCCCTTAACCTGTGCATCCAAAGATACCCAACAGCACCACAGCTATGATGAAGAATGCTGACCCAGAAAAATTTGTCAGCAACTACCCATACGCGGTTTTCTGTCCTTCAGGAAATCCACGTATCCAATTTAATCTTCTGTATTTAAGTAGATCTGATCTTCTACATGGCAGAGACTACTCCCAGCTTCTGTCTGAGATATTCGAACGCTTCCCTGGGTAAAGGTTTGGTAAATATATCAACAACTTGTTCTTTGGAGGGCACATATTCCAACTTCACCTTTTGTTCAAGTACTTGTTCACGTAAGAAGTGATACTTGATGGGAATGTGCTTGGTCTTGGAATGAATAACAGGATTCTTTGAGATACTGATGGCACTTGTGTTATCACACATAATGGATATAGGAGGTGAAAATTTTATTTGAAAGTCTTGTAAGGTTTTCATCATCCAGAGAAGTTGAGTGCAACATGATGCGGCAGCCACATATTCTGATTCTGCGGTAGACAAGGCAATAGAGCTTTGCTTCTTACTGAACCAAGATACTAACCGGGGCCCCATATAGAATGCACC
Source organism: Pinus albicaulis (assembly GCA_034641835.2). Lineage (NCBI taxonomy): Eukaryota > Viridiplantae > Streptophyta > Pinopsida > Pinales > Pinaceae > Pinus > Pinus albicaulis. Next base: position 855,296,022 of record CM076578.1, read on the forward strand.
ACCACTAGTGCTTTTCCGATCATCAACATTTCCAGCCCAATATGCATCAGTATAAGCATGAAGAGTGAGATCAACATTCTTTGGATACCATAGTCCAAAGTCTTGAGTTCCTTGCAAATATTTGAATATTATTTTGACAGCCTGAAGATGAGACTCTTTTGGATTAGCTTGGAATCGTCCAACAATTCCAACTGCATGCATAATGTCTGGTCTAGTCCCAGTGAGATAAAGTATACTTCCTATCATTGATCTTTATTCTGGTTGATTCAATGTGGGAGAATCATCATGAGAACTGAGATTACATCCGGTTACCATTGGTGTACTTACAGGTTTTCACTCTTCCATACGATACTTCTTCAGAATTTGCTTAAGATATTTTTTTTGTGATAAGAATATGCCATCTGTTGCTTGTTGCACTTGCAAGCCAAGAAAGAATGTTAGTTCCCCACGTAAAGACATTTCAAATTCTTGTTGCATATCAGAAGCAAATTTCCGACTCATAGAATCTTCATTACTTCCAAAAATGATATCATCAACATATACAACCACAATCAATAGTTTATCATTTTTAGTTTTTGTGTATAAGTTGCTATCAGCAGACCCCTTTTAAAATCCTTATTGATGAGGATATTTGTCAAGACGATAATACCATGCCCTTGGAGCTTGTTTGAGACCATATAGAGCCTTTTTAAGTCTACAAACAAGATTTTCATCATTTCCCAAAATGAATCCTTCTGGTTGTTCTATATAAACTTCTTCTTCTAGATCTCCATTGAGAAAATCAGATTTAACATCCATTTGATAAACTTTGATTTGTTGGAAGCTTGAAAAAGCAAGAAACATTCTTATGGCTTCAAGTCTAGCTACAGGAGCAAAAGTTTCTTCAAATTCTATACCTTCTTGTTGAGCACACCCCTTGCAAACAAGTCTAGCTTTATTTCTTATAACATCCCCATTCTCATTTAACTTGTTTTTGAATATCCATTTAGTTCCAATGACATTTTTGTCATGAGGTCTTGGTACTAATTCCCAAGTGTGATTCTTTTCAATTTGATCAAGCTTTTCATTCATGGCTTGAATCCAACATTCATCTTTGCTATCTTGATTGACATTGTGTGGTTCAATAGTGGATATAAATTCCAGATATCTAGAAGATCCTACAAGAGTCCTTCTTGTTTGTACACCTGATCCCTTTTCTCCCAAAATTTGAGATTCTGGATGATTCTTTTGAACATATCTGGATGGAGCCTTTTCAGATAAATCATCTTCGGGTTCTTCATTGGGTTCACTATCTACATCATTCCCATTTGATGTAGAAGGATATATGTCATCATCATCTTCTGTTGTTTGTTTTTCTTCTTTTGGAGCTGTAGGAGACTCATCAATAACAACATCAATACATTCAACAATCTTCCGAAGTCTTTTATTGCAACATTTATATGCTCTACTTCTAGAGGAGTAACCAAGAAGTATTCCTTCATCTACTCTGGGTTCAAACTTGCCAAGTTTTTCATCATTATTTTTGATAAAGCATTTGCTTCCAAAAACTCTAAAATGCTTCATAGTGGGAGGATTACCATACCATAGTTCGTATGGAGTTTTATCACTATTTACACGAACATGTGCCTTGTTAAGAATATTTACCGATGTATGTGTTGCTTCTCCCCAAAATGTGTCAGGTGTTTCGGAATCATCAAGCATAGCTCTAGCCATTTTTTGAACTGTTCTATTCATTCTTTCTGCTACTCCATTTTGTTGTGGAGTACCTGCTACCGAAAACTGTCTTTTTATACCATGTTGTTCACAAAATTCAAGGAATTCATCTGATGTATATTCTCCTCCTCGATCAGATCTAAGACACTTGATTTTTAGATCTAATTCATTTTCAACTATTGCTTTGAAGATCTGAAATTTCTCAAATGCTTCATCTTTGTGTTTAAGCAACCCAATCCAACACATTCTAGAGAAATCATCAAGAAATAAGATATAGTATTTTTCACCACGTGGTGAATTTTTCTTCACAAGTCCACGTATGTCAGTATGAATGAGTTCAAGAGGCTTACTTGATGATCCTTCCTTGGCATTAAATTGCACTCTGGTTTTCTTACCGAATTGGAAAGATTTGCATATGATACTTTTAGGTAGAGTAATATTGGGAAGATCACGAACAACTTTAAGTCTGCTTGATTTGTTGATTTGAGAGAAGCTCAGATGCCCCAACCTTCTATGCCATAGCCATTTTTATGAAGATTTACTCAAGTAACATTGTTCTTTGCAGTTCTTCAATACATACAGATTTCTTGGAGTTCTGTTTCCTTTTATAATTGTTTTACCTGTATCAAGATCATGTACCACACATTCTTTTGAACTAAATACAACTTCAGTTCCTTGATCACACATTTGAGTTACACTTAACAGGTTATGCTTTAATCCATCTACATACATGACATTATTAGCTTTCACCTTTTCTTTTAGAAAAATAGACCCTTTTCCCTTAATAACAACAGGAGTATCATTTCCAAATGTAACATTCTTCTCTTTTTCTAGAGCACTATATGCAAGAAGTTTGTTTTTGTCACCTGTCATGTGTTTAGAGCATCCACCGTTAATGTACCATTGATTTTCTTCACCTTCTGCAAATAAAGCTATGCGACAATTTTCAACCTGTAATTCCTTCTTTTTCCTCACTTTGGAGCTTGAAGGAAATTGCTCTTTTGGCTGGATTTTTCTCCTGCATTCAGATTCTTCATGGCTAAAGTTATTGCAATAAGCACATTCAACTTCATTTTGAAGAGGAGAAAAGTTGTTATAGGTATTCTTCTTTGTTCCAATATCTCTCCTTTTCTTTCTTGCTTCTCTTGTCATAATGGTTTTGTATGCAACACATTGAACAACTTTATGACCAAAATTGTGACATGCGAAACATTGTCCATTGAAGAAGAATTTTCTGCGATCATGAAATCTTCTACTTGAATTTACTTGTTGGTTGGTGTTTCTTTGAAAGGTATTCTTGTTAGTGTTCTTTGAATTGAGCTGGTCATGCTTTACCTGTGAAGATTCTTTATTCCCTTTCTAAGTGGCAGAATATTGTATACTGGTTGTAGCTGATTTTAGATAGTTTGGTGCTGAAGTTTGAGAAGATTCTCCAATATATCCAAGACCTATCTTTATAAAAGGAGAACGTTGTACCTTGATAATCTCATCTAAGGTTTCAGATCCTTTAGCAAATCTAAGATTCAAAGTCTTCACTTTCTCAATTTCTTTTCTTAGACTTACTATTTCACATTCTAATTTCTCATTGTGTTTCTCTTTTTCTTCAAGCCGATTTTTTAGAGTTTCTATGGATATTTTACTTTCTTCTAAGAATCTTTTACTTTATTCTAGGTATATTTTGAGTTGATTGAATTCAGCAAGAAAATCAGTGTCCTCTAAAGCATCCATAAAAGTATCTTTTTCTTCTCTAGATTCCTTTTCAAATGCCATGAGAAGTCTAAGATCTTGTTCACATTCTTCCTCACTGTCAGATAACCCATCACTGTCTTCATGAGTATAGTAACTTTTTCTAGTGCTAAACCGGTTTTTATTCCTTCTTGCTACTTCCTTTCCTTTTTCATGTGTTTCTTTGTGAGGACACTTAGCAGCATAATGACCAACTCTTCCACAAGAAAAACATTTGAAAGGAAGCTTAGCTCTAAACCGTCCTGTAGGAAGTTGGAGTTTCTTTACACAATTTACCTCATCTTCTTCTGAGATATACCCTGATCCTTCTGTTTCTTGTACTTCTTTCCCTTTTGTAGAAGATCTAAAGAAGGCTTCTTTGACTTCAGATGGTCCTCCTCTTCTCATTTCATATGCAGTTAGTATGCCATGAAGTTGCACCACAGTAAGATTTTGAAGATCCTGTTTTTCTTCAAGAGAAGCAACTTTTGAGTCAAATTTTGTCGTTAGTGATCTTAAAACTTTCTCAACCAAAGTAGATTTGGTTATTTTTTCTCCCAGATTTCTCATACAATTTGCAATATCATCAAGACGTAAAAAGAAATTGGCAATGCTCTCCTCATTATGCATTTTTAGATTCTCATATTGAATTTTGAGAGTTTGGAGTTTAGCACTTTTTACCTTTGCATCACCTTCATAAATTAGAATTATTTTGTCCCATATGGCCTTTGTTGTATTCAGCTGCATGACTTTGACAAATTTTGATTCAGTTAGACTTCCAAATAGAGCATTGACTGCTTTTTCATTTGTTTCGTAATTATTTCTTTTCGTTGGATCTGTTGGTACTGCGACTGGATATTGATAACCTCCTTCAACAATAGCCCATACATCTTCTCCCAGAGACTGAAGATAGGATCTCATCCTTGTTTTCCAGAAGATTAAATTGTTTCCGTTGAAGAGTGGAGGCTTGATAGATGTTGTTCCATCTTGATTTCTCATCTTGATTGATCTTCCTTCTAACGGCTAAGATTTTTCAGAAGGAACTGCTCTGATACCAATTGTTGGGAAAAATAATGAGAGGGGGGGGGGGGGGTGAATCAGTATTTAGAGCTGACTGGAAAACGTTTTTTTTTTTATGCATTTAATTCTTTACTTAGATTATTGCTTCATTCATTCATCATATGTTTGGTAAGCAGTAAGCATGAGTAGTAATAACAGAATCAACCATCACACACAAGAAATACACATGAACACCAATATTTAAGGTGGAAACCCAATTTGGGAGAAAACCACCGCCGCTGTTGTCTCTGTCTTCAATATTTATTATAAAGAAAACATCTTACAATTTTTTTCTGGTGCAGACTTATACCAGCACACATGCACCAACCTGTAGAAGGCTAAAACCTTCTCTTGTTCTCCAGTCAATACTGGAAGGGAGCTCCAACCCCTGATTTTAACACCAGCTTCTACTGGCAGAAAAATTCCACTCTCATACTTAAGGCTTCAACCCTCAGATCCACCAAATTTCTTCAATTTTCACATCAGACTTGCAGTAGATCTTCATCATTGATTTTGCAGATCTTCCTAGAGATTCATCATTTATAGATCTAGAGATCTTGAACATTCATCATATCCATAGGTGCATCGTAGATTCAGATCTATCAAAGTTCAATCATGCAGATATCTCTTAAAGAGATTTATTCGTTATTAACCCCTCTGCACACACACCATGTATTATGATCCTCTTCTCCTTATATAGTTTAGCCTTTATCAATACCATGAGTCAAAACCACTCAACCAATAATGGTATTTCTGGACGAGATCAAAATAGGTAATCCAGCAGGGTCTACCCAAGCCCCAAACAACTTTTCATTGTTTTATTTTCTTGATCTGGCAATTAATTAATCTAAGGCTTTTTAATATCTCAATCTGAGATTAAGATATTAATCCAATTACCCCTTTAGTTGTTACAAACATTAACGTGCCGCTGACTTATATAAAAACCCAGCAGTAATATATATCAATATAACCTTTCGGGCCCTTCAATAATATTTAATCTTCGGCTTGGGGATCTACGCTGATAATTAAAGTTCCTATCAAAAGACCCAACCCACGGACACAACTAGCGCACCAGATATCGATACAAGTGCCTCCGCAGTTGACCGAGTTGACTGCGGGGAAAACAGAGATGAATGGAAGAGATTGAGTGCAGGGGCACCAGCCAAAATTTTCATCCGTACCTCGAGAGCCCTCGTAGTGATGCAAGACGCTGAGTTGGTCACAACTGTCTTTCACGTCAAGTGAAGATCTCGGCATAACACAACAACGTATATTGAACCAATAAAGTGAAGGGAAATCGGGTCCCACACCCTTAATACATGACATAATACTTTGGGTTAAACCCGAAAACCTTAATACATGCATATGGGCCCCAACGTTAACGGTCGTCTCCATTCGACGGTTGTTATTGCGTCGTGCCGCCTCATTTGATCATACGGATATCGCTCGGCGAAGACGCGTGAACAATAACGTGCGATGGCTGCCGTAATTTGGTTAACCTTCGCACATCTTCCTCATACGACCACCGTCTGATGGCTTCCCTCCAGATCGACGATGCTAAAAAATATCGCGCGTCATCCTTGGTCGAATGTTAATGTGCGATGGCGCGCGGTAATGGCGGTTTTGTAAATATGCTCAGGGACGCATGTCGCTCATTCTATGGAATCGCTCCCAACCTATTGAATATCGCTTGCCCGTCGAGAGTGGTGCGATGAAAACCAAAAACCCCCTTCACTGTTTATTTCGCTCGTGGTTCCTCTCCTTCACTCAAGGTTCCTTCTGTCTTTATTCCGTAATTGCTACATTTCTCCATGAAAGCATAACTTTGTTTTAATTATTTTTCCTCCACATTATCAATTCATATAACCATAAAAATGTTATACAGCTCCGATGAAATCCTTATGGAATATTCGACTCGGTTCTTTTGCATTCAACAGGGACACCTTTCTTTGTATTGTCTAACACATGCGGAATGCACTAATACTTTGACCGATAGAGCTTATGTGCCCTGCACACACAGAGCATGTCCATGGCTCACTCTCCCAACAGGACTTCACACAGAGTTTCAGGGCATTCCGTACGAGAATTGAACCAATCAATACCCAAATACTCTCGGTATTCTCCACCCATCAAAGTATCACCAGAACTCAATCATACACAGGATTTCCTTTATCCACCATCAGGATGCATACATACAACGAACTTATTCAAGAAAAGCTTCACACATGATTTAACTCGTCCTTATTTGCATCGAATTTTCCATTAAATACAGAGCTTCGTTCAATTCACATTCAGTCGTATATTCTGCTTGTATAGAACTGCTGATGGTTTTCTGAGTTCTTTATATAGTCTGCATTCTTTGTCAGAGAGTCGCCATCAAGGACAATCAATTAAATATACTAGGATACCAGAAATGCCAACAGAATGTTGGGAAAAAACATAGTGATAGGAATCACTTGTGCTTAATTAATGGCTATGAAAATTGGAAAAGGAAATCGTAAAGGATTTGGAAATTCATGATGAATTTATTGGATTTTTATTTACGAAAATAATGGAAAATAGGAGAAAAGGAAGGTGAAAAGTCACAAGTTGCATGTGATGAATAAAATGAAGGAAAATCATGGAAAATAAATAAAATAGAGGCCTTAATGATAAAAATGCTTATGAGGATCAATACACAACTTTTGTGAGTGTTAATTTTTTTTAGTGTTAAATTTTGACAGTTCAGTTTTGGAGCTCTCTCTTCTCTCTCTCATACTCTTGGACACATAGAGTTTTCTTGGATCACTCTTGGAGGAGTGTGGAATACTTGGGATTTGGAGAAATAAGGTAAAGAAAAAGTATGAAAGTGCAAGAGGACATCAAGATCAACAGTTAGAGTGAATTTTCTTTGTCGGTACAAAGTTGCATGTGTGATTTCCTTTCTAGTTTTCGCATGCATGGCACATGCATGTGGTTTCTTGATTATGATCGGTCACTGGCATGGATGATTTCTTGGATTGGCAGTAGATTTGCCTAGTCCTGCCATTTCTTAGATAGCCACGGTGTTTTTCGTTTGCTTTTGTTTTTTGGTTGGTGCTCATGTTCCTTATGGTTTTGGGTTGAGTTACTAGTTATTGGAAGCCTTGGTTGGACCAATGCTCTAGAATCCCTATAACAAGTTAGGCTAAGTTACTAGTCCCCAGAGCCATGGTTGTAAAAATTATATGGAAGCCCGACAACAGCTGTGGGTTGAGTTACTATTCCTCGAAGCCCTTCCTGGAAAAAAAGCTCTAGAGCCCTAGAAAACTTGGGTAGAACCGATCTGGTGATGGTTAGTGATGTACGACCATGAGGTGGAATCATTGATTGAGGGTTGAGGTGGTTTGGTCTCTGGAAGCCCTAGTTTGGATTTTTTTTTTTTATTCCATGAGATCCCACATTCACGCTTGGAATATGGTGCGGGGGTGATTGGAAGAAAGAGAGATTTGGTTTAGCCTAATCTATGGTCAGGAGGTATGTGGAAGTCCCCTACCTAGTTTCATTTTGTATATGCCAATAAAAACTATTTTCCTCGTGTATTTGATGGATAAATGTGCTTGTTGTTATGTTATCTTAATGTTTGTTCTATCATTGTTATTTTGTTGGTTATATGTTGGTTATAAGCATGACTAATGACAAACTTCAGTTATGGCTCTCATCATGTTTTGATTAGTAGATGAATTTTTAATGAATGTATGACCTAATATATGATCTTTTAGCTATTATGAGGAGGCATCAATCCTTCTTGATAAACCTTAAATAAGTATGAAGTCTGTATGTTCAGATGTGTTTATATGACCTACAAATTACATGTTCATGATGTGTTTGACGGAATTCCTATCATGGATAGGCATTGTCGAATCAATTCCTTGTTCAAGTTTTGCATTAGATCCCTTTCCATCATGTTATTTATCATTTCTAAAAGTTTCATGAAGCTATGGGTAGTGGTATGAATCTTGGCCCAAGAAAAGTGGCTTAGAATATGGGGTCGCTGCCACAAAATTTATTTAAAAAGGTTGCAGTTGCATGGATGCCTTGTTGTGCATGCGACTGGAATGTTTTAGTTGCATGGAGGGCTTGTCATTAGTGCAACAAGGGCTCTAGATCAACATAATATTCAGTTATCTCAGGGCTTGAGAACCTAGCAGGGTTTCTTGGATCGTGAAGGTCCCATAGTATCTAAGGGAGGTTATATTGGTCTTATCTCATCAGTTCCACTTAACTATACTTGGGAAGTTTCATCATCTCATAGTAACTCTTCATCACATGTTTACCCTAGTGGACCAGTTAGCTTGGGTAAATGTGGGAGGAGGTGATTACATATATCATGTAAAAAACATATATTGGTAAGTGATAAATATGATGGAAAATGCAATTTTTCACTATTCTACAAGAGTTGTATAGGGACCTCTACAACACTATAGGAAACATGAAAAGAAAGAAAAACTGAACTACAAGAAGTGGTAGAATTCCTCCTTAAGAAATAATACTAGAGACTTAGCTCAAATAAATCAATGGATAACATTTTTATACAGAAGGAATGAATGATTCCACCTTCAAATTTAGAGGAAATTGGTAGTTATGATCATAAATAGTCTATTTGTGAGAATAATATTAAAACGTGATAGAATATTAGTTAAGTGAAAGGAAATGGAAATTAAAAATGGTCCCTCAAAGTACCCTGTGTGGAATCTGCCCAAATATTTTAGTAACCTGAAAAAATCAAGCACTAAAACACTCATTGCGAAACATTATTCATGAAAGTAGTAGTAAAGTAGAGTACACTGTTTAATTTGAAAATAAATAGCCTGAGAGATCTAAGAAGCTTAAAAGAAGGTAAAAAAATTATTGAATCCCTAAAGTTGAGTCTCAAACACATTTTATAGAAATGAAGGACCATTCCCATTTGTATGTGAACTAGTTTCTCACCAAATATCTAAATCATAGCACCTTGTTTCTAGGACTAACCATGTTTAAGAGATTCAGTCACCTAGTTAATTGAAACATATTTTAGTGATATTTGTGCTGAAACTATTTTCTTCATATGGAACATAATCCCTACTTTGTCTCAATATTGTTGGTCATATGTCTTCCATGTCATCCTATCATGTTAATACATTAATAGTATAAAAAATCAAGAGAAATCTTGGGAAGAATCTAATAAATCCAACAATATTACTCGACTCATGATTATCCTACATAAAAACCATATTATTTATTAAATAAGCTAAAAGTATGTATATTTTTGGTGAAAATGAAAAATATTTCTATTGATGCTCTCACATTAAAATAAAACCATAGTTCCTTAAACAGAATTAAAATCCCATTAGATAAGCAACCAAGTGCCACAATGAAGGTAAATTTGAAAATGATGTGTTGAAAACCACCAAAAGAAACAAAAAATAATCCAAATTTCTTTCCAATCATGTTTACACAAAACCCCCATTCGGGAGGGATCTAACCCCCTTACCCATATGTGACCCTTCAAACACGCAAGGCTTTTGTCCCTGCTACACTTGCTGCAAATGGTACATAGTGTGGTGATAGTCCTGCAAAGAGTATAACACATAACCAACATTATCCCACTTGTTGTTTTCTTTTCATGTAGGGATTTTCAGAAGCACATGATCAACAATCAGGGGAAATAATACCCATTATTTGTGTACACCAAGAGAACTTATGAGTGCTTATATATTTTGTTAATGAATCTGCAATAATATTCAAAGTGTCCAAATTTTCCAATATATATTTTTTTTCTTCAACCATATATCTCACAAAGTGATACTGAACGTCAATTTGATTTTTCTTAGAATGATAACCTGAGATGTTTAACAAAAATGTTTCATTTTGACTACCATAATATAAACTTAGAACTAACACAATATTTGTAACCATACTACTTCCTTTCTTGTGTGAGTGGCTTCCATGTATTTAGGTTTTCTATTTGAGAGTAATACTACATATTTTATCTTGCTTATCCAATTGATTTCTTCTCCAAATATGTTAAACACATACCTACTTTTAATCTTATGTAAGCCAAATATCCAACCTAGTCTACATGAACAAATTCATGTATGTCCAACACTTTGTTCAATCCTAGTCTTTCTTGGTGACACAATCCCTAACTAATAGTGCCACAAAAATGCATAAAACCCCTCTTTAATACTATAGAATGCCCCTTCCATGGTTTGTACAAATGTCTGTTCAATAATCTCACTACCTGTGCAATGTTTGGTCTACTATAGACCATTGCATACATCAAACTTTCAATTACACTAACATATGGAACATGAAAAATGTCTTCTTGCTCTTCCTATATCTTATGACATTGATCTACAAATAAATTTGGACTTACATAAAGAGTGACACTTATAGGCTTATTTTCTTGCACATTAAACGTCTACAATATTATCTCAGTATAATTCCTTTTATTTAACTAGAGTTTCCTCTTTTCTTGATCTCTTTTAATTTTCATGTCCAAAATTAAATTTTCAACATCAATATCCTTCATGTCAAATTTAGAGGACAATTGTGTTTTCACTTCCTAGATGATTTCCATGTAATTTCAAATTAGCAACATATCATCCACATACTATACTAAATAAATAAGATGATCACCAACTAATTAAAAATATACATAGTGATCCACTTTTCTCCTTCTGAATCCAAGTCCCAATATGTAAGTATTAAAATTATGAAACAAAAACATTTTTTTTTTCTATAACCCTTATGCGGACCATTGTTTCCTACATACCAGCTCTTTATTTCCCTTCATTGCAAATCCTTCTAGCTACATCATGTATATTTATTCTTCAAAATCCTCATGTAGGAATGTAGTGTTCATGCCCATTTTTTCTACCTCAAAATCAAAAGCAGTATAACCAAATAAAATAATTATAATAGAGTTTAACTTAGCAACAAGAGATAAAATATCACCAAAGTCAATTCCATATATCTAAGAATAACCTTTTACTATTAATTGAGCTTTATGTTTCCATTTTTTCTTATGCATTCAACTTCTTCTCAAGCAACCATTTTCTAATAGTGAGATTTACCAACAAATATACTGGATGCAAAACCTCAATTTTTCCTATGGCTACCATTTCTTCAACCATGGCCTTTTTCCAAAATTTTCCATCCTTTGAATCCACTTCCTCCCTAACAATTCTAGGATCACCATTAGTAATGAAAAAAGAAAAAATGAAAGGAAATCATGTGGATTATATCTTTTGGCTTCCTTATTTGCCAAAATCATCTCCTCAATATTGAAGTATTTAGTTCTCCTTCTTTTGATTCATGATGTTTAGTAGAGTCTAATTCATCATCCTTTAATTCAAACTATATATTATTTTGTTCTTTATCTCTTGGTAGGACTTCATATTTGACATATTTGATTTCTCTAAATACCACATCTCAACTACACACAACCTTCTTATTTTTTTTAGTTCCAAATCTTATAGCCTGTTTTACCATCATTATATATAATAAATATACACTTTTTATCTGTTTTGTCTATCTTATCGCGATTCTCCTTTGGAATGTGTACATAAGGATCACATCCAAATACCATGAGATTTTTAACAGAGGGTTTCTTACTAGTCCATACCTTATGTTGAGTTTAATAAATCAACACTGATGAGGGTGATCTAATTACCAAGTAATATGTAGTATCAATTACCTTTACCTGAAATTCCTATCTTGACTTGGCACCACTCAGTAAGCTCCTTGCTTTTTCCATTAACATCTTGTTCTTCCTTTATACAAATCTATTCTATTGAGGCACATATGGATTAATATTCTACCTTACTATACCACACTACTTACAAAATTCTTTGAATTCATTCCCATAGAATTCTTTGCCATTATCTATCCTTAACACATTAATTTTATTCTTTATATATGATTTTCCACAAGAGCCGTAAACTCTTTTAATTTTTCAAATATTGAAGGATTCCTCTTGAGGAAACAAATCCAGTATCCCTTGAGAATTCATCTATAAATGAGAATATATATATATATATATGTATATATATATATATATATATATATATATATATATATATATATATATATATATATATATATATATATATATATATATATATATGTATATATATATATATATATATATACATATATATATATATATATATATACATATATATATTATATATATATGCATATATATATATATATATATATATATATATATATATATATATATATATACATACATATATATATATATATATATATACATACATATATATATATATATATATATATATATATATATATATATATATATATATATATATATATATATATATATATATACATATATATATATATATATATATATATATATATATATATATATGTATATATATATATATATATATATATATATATATATATATATATATATATATATATATATCAAAGAATGGGACTTCACATATCGAAACACATCACTATGCACCAACTGTAATATTCCATTTTCCCTCTTAACACGATAGGAGAATATTACCTAATTTTTATTCCCATATAAATAATGTACATATAAACCAAAATCTAGAGAGAAAGTATACATACCTTCTATTATACCATATCCATGTAGTAATCAAAGGCCTTTCTCTCCTATATGCCCTAGTCTTTGATGCCACAAGATAATATTTTCTCTACAGATTGTAGGATTTTTTCCTTTTTAAACTCCACTCTCAGGAACAATGGAACTATTGCACCCATCACAATTTTTTTTTGGCAACAACCCATACTCCTCAAAAAATACTATAGGTGTCTTTTTCAAACATTTCTTTCACACTTGCATTTATCACCATACTCATAGAAATCAAATTTATATCCATTCATGGGATGTGTAGAAAACCAAGGAGTGTTCTAATCCTTCACTCCATGAGACCCAACTTGAATTTTCCTCATCCTCTAATTCTAGTTGTCAAGTCATCTCCCAAGAAAATAACACTTCCACCCTATTTTTCATACCCTCAAAACCACTCCCTATGAGAATTCATATGAAAGTATGCCCTCGAGTTCACCAATCATGCATTACGATTTACATGTCTACTTGAAGAATAAAAATACACATCCCTTCCTTCATCTAGGAGGGTTTTTTATTTTGTAGAAGAGGAACCATTACATCCTTTCCCTTTCTTAGAAATTTTGGATCTATAATATTTCTTTTAATTCCTTCCTTTTTCATTCTCTAACATCTGTTTATGGATATTCCTAGAGATTTTGATATTCCACTATGTTTAGATCTCCCACTTGAGGAATTATTTCTATTAGTATTATCAGAGCATCCCCTTACATACAAGGCATACGTTTTCTAATTTTTCATGTTTTCCTATCTCATCTCCTCCAATAATAAGGACAGGACTATATTATCATAACTTAAATTTGTTCCATTAATACTTATGCTAATAATTAGACTATCCCATGAGCATGCTAAATAAAGCAACAAATTAATACAATTAATTTAATCGAAAATATTAATATCAATAGATAATAGCTAAATTACCACAATATTGAAGGCATTTAGATGATATGTAACCAAGTATCCATCCGTCATCCTTGGGTTACACGAGTTTTTCTATAAGGACACTTTTCTCACTAGGGACTTAGACTGATACAAATTCTCTAACTTGTTGTGTAATTCCTTCATTGTAGCTTCTACTAAAATATTTACTAATACTAAATTTGAGAGAAAAAAACATATTTTTCTCTTTTCTTTTCGATCTAACTTGGTCTAGTCTTCTATCGACATCATTATCATTTTAGTACTTGGATCCACAATAATCCACTAATCTATGTCAAGGAAAAAATCTTCCATTTTGATCTTTCATTACTCAAACTCTACCCATTGAATTTATCGATTTGTATCTTTCAACATCTCACCATTTCATTTGACTACAAGAATTGATTATGTAGACCTACCACTGTAACAAGGTCTACCATAGGATCGAGCTAGACTTCTTAGTGAGATAAGCATAACTTTAAATCCAAAGCTAATTTGATACCAAATTTAGGTTTTAACCATATACATTTAATTGGTGCAAACATATTCATAATAATACAAAAATTATGCAATGGAAATAACACACAGTAACATGTAATTTTTACACTATAAACCCAAACATGGAAAACTAGAAATATTTTTCAATATATTCTTCCTTACATTATTAAAATAAAATAAAAATATCGTTTGGTATACATAAACCACCAATCTAATTACCTTGTACTAGAATACAATTTTAGTTCCTTCAACAAAATTACAAAACTATGGGATAAACCACCATGTGCCAAAAAATGGAAAAAACACATGAAGAAAACCACACACAAAAAAATTCAATGGTGTTGCCCCCGAATACCAAAACATGTGGGATTCCACCCCATTTCTAATCCCCCAAGCAAGGGTGGATTTCCTCTCCCAAGTGACCCCCTACTATGATCGACATAACATACAACACGTTGAGATAATCATGCAAATAATATAGCACCGACAACAATTTTAAATCCATGATTATATCTTGATAGGGTGAAAAATCTATTATTTTACCTTCTATAATCAAGTGCTCGGATATTCTCATACAAGGTTGTAAGAAATATTTGGAGCACATAATAAATCATTAAAATGACCATTATGTAATTCAGTTATTCCATACACTATATACTAAGATATTTGTCATCATCAAAAAACATTTGTTTGGTGTTACAATCATTAAGAGTAAAAAAAAATTCCTTCATCCTTTTCCATATGATAGGATGCTCCAGAATCAATAAGGCACTCATCAAAAGAAGTAAGGTTGTATTGAAAGAGAAACCAAAAGAATAAAGTGCATTCCCATGAGAAGAAATTCTAGAATAAGGATAAGAATAAACATTTATGACATGTTTCTTCATTGCTACTTTTAAGGGCTACATCTTCTTAAAACATTTAAAATCTAGATGCCCATTTTTCCCATGAAAAGTGCAATGCTTTTTCGTCCTCTTACTTTTCAATTTTGTTCCTTTGTCACCATTGGGAGTAGAAAGTTGGTTGAAATGGCTTGGGACTACTATTCGTTTTATTATTATGAGGATGCTACTTCTTGGGATATTTGGTTTGTATTTGTGTTGATCCACTAAAGCCTTGTTAGATATATTTGAAATGTTGAACACTTCAGTATGTGAGATCTTGTCTTTTTCTCTAACTAGAGAGTCACAAAAAGATTCAAGATTGGGATATTTATGTGCTACCCCAAAAGCTTCTCTAATAACATAAAAAGTGCATACAAAAAGAGATATGTAGGGCTAACCTTTGAAAATATAACATACATGCAACAATCATCCTTTATATCAACTTGACAATATTTAAGTAAATTTCTAAGTGTTTCAAATTTAGCTAGAAAATATTCATGTAAGAGAAATCATTAGGAACTAAATTCATGATCTAAGTTTTCATGCTGATGGAAATAATTAAATTAGGTTTACCAAATATGTTTTTCAACTTTCTCAAGCTAGATTTGGGTCATCGATTCCTTGAATATGAAGTACTTATGGAGAAATGTGGAAAAATGAGCATTTTTATTAATCCACGTGTTTCAATATACTTAATATCACATTTGGATTTCTTTTCAACATCAGTGGAGGCTTTTTATTTTTCCAAGGAAATCCAATAAAATCAATATATTGTCTATTAGATTGTCAACTAGGTTTTGGATAGATGCTATGATCAACGTGATATATTAAATATGAAAAAGATGTAGTCTTACCAAACTTATAAATATATCTATATATATATATATAATTGATTTTTTTAAATGGATCTATACTTTCATAGCGTTAAATGTGATACATTGATTCTCCAATATTTGAAGCATCTTTCATAATTATAAAATATCTTTTAAAAAATAAGATAACCTCTATATGGTATTTTTTTAGACCGAGATAAAAATATGAAGGAGACCTAGTTAAAAGGATGGAGAGAGGACCTAACTATCCATTAAAGTATAACAAGTAGTTTGATAGAAGAAAAATATAAATAATCAATTTTTTTTTAATTAGTTAATAATTATAATATATTCAATTTCTTAATTAAAAGGTATTTTTTGAGGGAGTATAATTAATAAGGAAAATTATGATTCAAGAAATATTATTTAATATTATATAAATAATACTATGCAAAAAAAAAAAAAGGGGTCCAAAGTGATTTGATAGAGTATTGTTGAATAGTGAGTAACTATTTTTCAATGATTTATATGTAACAAAAATTGTTGGAATCTAATCTTTTTCTTTTAAGAATGTTAAAAGGGAAATAGATTGCATTTTTTTTAGATTCTTTGGACAATTAGAAACATTAAGATTGGATCCTTAATTAGTCATTAGGAAATTATATCATAAATTATCATTAAGAACAACATCATTAACTACTATCCTTTTAGTGACCACCTAATACCTCTAAGGGTTTCTCATTTTTTTAAAGTTTGTTATCCTTATTGTATCTCATTCACTTCCATTGAAGAGGAGTTGTTTCTCCAAATTTCAATATCTAATTTTATTCTCAATTTTTATAACCTCATTCAATAGAATTTTTGAATTTTTTTTGAGATTTTGCATATCAAGATTGTTAATACAATTTAGGTCAATTCAAAATTTAAAGGAAAAACATTTTATAGTCGTAGTAAAATGTGTACTCATGAATTTTGAATTCGAATTCAAACCTGGTAACTATGATGAACATGACAATGACATCATCATAGGAAAATGGTGGTCTTGTAAGAGCAATTTTAATAGCAACATCAATCAATTAATGTGGGTATTTATTTATTTTTCTTTTGCAATAATTATATCTATAATATAATTATCAATAATCATTAAGTAAATGGTAAAAATTTAATCTTCACTAAATATTGTAAAATATTCTTACTAATATAGTTAAATTTAATTAAAGATTGATATTTTTTTAATGTTTTGAATTAAATTAACTATTTAAAAAAAGATATATAGTTTTTCAGTATGTATTATTGATTATTCATGATATTGACTTATGACATTATAATAAAGCTTATTCACAAATTAAAAATATTTATAATAAATAAAATTTAATAAAATTTTAAAAGGACAAAGAAAATAAAAAAAGCCACCGCACGGATAAAGAAAGATTCCCTCTAGATCTTCAGCGTTTGCTACTTCCAGATGTGGGCTCACTTGGATGACGTCTTCCCTTAAAAGTGAATACCATGTTTAAATATTTTATTTTAATTGTTAGTGGGTTGATTGTTATAGTATTGTTGTCCAATTCTGTTGATTATAATATTTATAGAATAAATTAAGGGTAGTCAGATTTTATATAAATATACATATATAAAGTTATAATCAATATTAAATTAAGATTTAGTTTTTTTTTTTAAAACGTATGGGACTAGGTGGAAAATAGTTTTAATTCAAGTTCAAAGAAATAGAGTATGAAAAATGTTACTCAAAGGTTATTTATCATGGAATAAGTTTTTTTCCTAAAGATTTTGTAAGAAAAGGCACATGAGGGTTAAAATTATTAAATTTCAGTGTCTTCGATTGAATATCTTTAATTTTATGACCAAAGTATGAATAAATTTGTTGAAAGAATTTTTAAGATGTTTAAACAAAAATCAAGTCTGTATTTTTAAAGATAAAAGTTATGAGGAATTCGAAGCACTAGTGGACGATGAAGAAACACAGTTTTTTCTCATGAGTAAACTCGTGGCACTAGTGGAAGAGTAAGAGAACAAACAATTTTTTCCCCACAACGCATGGCATTGGTGGAAGAGGAAGAAAACAAATATATAAAGTACGTATAGTTTAAAAAATAAGGAAGAGATAATGATAGATGATAGCAACGATGGACGTAAATGGACGTAAATTGACCACAAAATTCAGTTCAATTTTTTTTTATTGTAAATGATTTCGCCATTATAATTTTGGAAGAAGCACAAATAGCAATGTGGAAACTTTATTTTTAATAATGATAAGGTTCCCAAGTTGAAATGAATTTTGGATAGTGTTTATAATAGTTACATGATGGGAAACAAACACATATTTGCAAAGATAGAAGAATCTACACAATTTGTACTCTTGGGAGATGAGCAGCAAGTAGAAGTTAAACGTAAAGGAAAAATAAAATATATTAATAACTTGTTGGTTGTGGGAAAGGTTATTGAGAAGGGATGTTCTGTTTCTTTTAAGAATGGTGAATTCATCTATATGATAAAGAAAATGATTATGGAATTATATTAATATTAATGTGATGTAAATAGAATTTTCATTTTTAATTTTCTTGTGAAGAAAATAGAGTATTAAAAGTTGGTCAAATGATAATTTTTAGCCATGAAACATGTAGTATGGACATCTAAATATAGGATAGGACGCTTAATTTTACTATATAATATGTAAATAGTGAAAATATTGTTTTTTATTAATTGTGTTCGATCAAGTTTGTGAATGATGCATTAAGAAACATAGAGATTCATTTACATTTCTAGAAGGAAAATATTGGAAAGCACATATAAATGGTCTCATGGCAACTTTATCACTTAAAAAAAATAAGTATTTTATTATTTTTGTGGATTATTTTAGTAAGAGAACATGGTAATATTTCATTAAAGAAAAATTTAAGCCCTCAATTATTTTTCAATAATTTAAAGCTATTGTTGTGAGGCAAATGGTTATTTCTGTTGTGAAACCAACTCCAAAAATAGAAGAAAAGAGATATCAATGCCTTAGGAATAAGTAACTTCGAGGGGGAAACCTCAAATACATTACATAAATGAACAATTATTGGATGATTCAAATTACAAAACTTCCTTTCTATATATAGGATTCCATGGGGCCACAATGTAATCCTAGTGGAGCCACAATGTAATCCTAGCTAACCTAACAAGAATAATTTAAGGGCATAATAATAACAATATGGGGGTTACAGGGGTACAATAATAACAATAAGAGGGTTACACTAACAACAATAAGGGACTATACTAGTATTATAGGGACCTAACATGCCCCTCTCCTTCAAAAAAGTGTTGTCCTCAATGCTTGAGTAGCTCTGGATGCTTCTGTATAAATTTCTCATCCTCCCATATAGAATCTTTAGTGGGTATGTTCTTCCACTTGATGAGATACTCAGAAATTGATCGATTCCGTAGCTCTCGAGTTCTTGTTTTTGTGACCACTTCTCCAATATGATTTTTCTTTCCTCATCAAGTTCTGGCAATATTGTTTGAACTGGAAGATTTTCACCTATAACCTTCTTTAAGCATGAAACATGGAAAACTAGATGCACTCGTGAAGAAGCAGGAAGCTCCAATTTGTATGCCATAGTGCCACTCTTTTGCAACACCTTGTAAGGACCATAATACTTTGGCGATAATTTATTATCCTTTTGAGCTTGTTTGAGGGAAATTTGTTTGTATGGTTGTAGCCGTAAAAATAACCAGTCTCCTACATCAAAACTTCTCTCGCTGCGATGTTGATCTGCCTATTGTTTCATTCGATTTTGTGCAAAATTCAGGTTATCCTTTAAGAGTTGGAGAACTTCTTGTTGATGCTCGATGTGATGTTCCACTGCTTGAACCTTTGAATTTTCTCTTAAAGATGATGTGATGTATGGTGGATGATATCCAGAAAGTGCCATAAATGGGGTCATTTTTGCTGCAGTATGGAAGGAAGTGTTATACCACCATTCAGCGAGAGGTAACCACTTGACCCATTGTGTTTGTTTATCAAATACAAAACAAAGAAGATATCCTTCCAAACATTTATTTACTATCTCAGTTTGACCATCGGATTGAGGATGATAATATGAGATATGAGCTAATTGAGTACCCAAACAAGAAAATAACTCCATCCAAACATTTCCAGTAAAAATGGGATCTCTTTCACTCACAATAACCCTTGGGTTTCCATGTAGCTTTTGAATTATGTCCATAAATGTAGTAGCAACTGTACTTGCTTTAAATGGATGAGATTATGCACAAAAGTGTGCATACTTGGTAAGTCTATCAACTACCACCATGATGACACTCTTTCCTTCGGACTTAGGTAAACTTGTGATAAAATCCATTGAAATATCCTCCCAACGTTGGCTTGGAATGGATAAAAGTTGTAGAAGACTCGGGGTCTTAATTGTCTCAACTTTATTCTGTTGGAAAACCAAACATTCCTCCTCAAACTTTTGAATATCATATTTAAGTCCATCCCAAAAAAAATCTTTCTTCACCCTGTGGCAAGTTTTTAAAAATCCTGAGTGTCCTCCTAAAGGAGAAGTGTGCAATTCCAAAAGAATCATTTGTACCATAAGGAATCATTTGATATAAGCGATATTTGTACCATAAGGAATCATTTTACCAACTAAATGTATCAAATGTACTAGGATCTTGCTGCAAATTTTGAATGAGTGTCCACACTTCTTTGTCCTTCTTCCATTCATCTCTTGCTTCTGTTATCCAATCTAGTTGGATAATAGAAATGGCACAAAGCAATGCTTCCACCTCTTCATTCTTTCTTGAGAGTGCATCTGCAACAACATTTAGCTTCCCTTTTTTGTATATTATTTCAAAGTCATAACCCAACATCTTTCTGACCCATTTTTGCTGCTCTTCTGAAGATAGTCTTTGTTCCAAAAAGTGTTTAAGACTATCATGATCAATTTTTACCTTGAAGTGTCTTCCCATTAGGTAACTTTTCCATTTCTTTAGTGGATGCAATATTGCTAACATTTCCTTCTCATAAATAGGTTTCTGTAAATACTTTCCTTTAATTGGACGACTTTCAAAAGAAATGGGTCTTCCTTCTTGCATTCCACAATAAAGGTTTTTGTGAAGTCTGGCGTAGCTAAGACCGGTGCTAGGCACATTTCCTCTTTAATATGTTCAAAGGCCTTAGTTTCTTCAAGAGTCCATGAAAATGCATCTTTCTTCAATAGTGTTGTTAGAGGTGCTGCTATTCTCCCATAATTCTTAACAAAATTGCGATAATACCCTGTTAACTCGAGAAATCCTCGCAACTGCTTTATGGTTGTGGGGACTTTCCATTCCTTAATGGCTTTAATTTTGTTAGGGTCTACCTTAAAACCCTTGTGAGACCCTCCTTAAGCTCCTTAATGGTGACCTTATTGAGCTTCGTATAATTTGGACACATGCGCCATGATCCATCCTTCTTGTGTACCAATACTACAGGAGTAGAGAAAGAACTTTGACTAGGTTGAATTATAATCACCTCTAACTTTTCTGCAATCATACGTTCAATTTTGATCTTTAGGACATAAGGATATCTATAAGGCCTGATGTTTGGAGGAACACTTCCTAGAATCAAATGAATAACATGATCATGATCACGAATAGGTGGGAGTCCTTTGGGAGTTTTAAACACCTTAGAATGATTTCCAAATACTTTTTGGAGATCTGCAGAAATAGATGATTTTGATGTTGGAACTTCTAGTGAGCATAATTGTGCAATTAAGTCTCGTTGTTATTTCTTTAGAAGCTTTGTCATGAGATTAGAGCTTATTATCTTTCCCGGCTTCCCTGCAATACCTCATAATTTGACTTCCTTTCCTTCTGAAATTTTTTTCAAGAAAAGTTCTTGCAAATTAAAATCTACCATCCCCAAAGATTGTAACCATTATACTCCTAGTACAACATCAGCACCTCCCATAGGAATGGAAAGAATTGGACTATTCAATACATATTCCCCCATGGTTAGCTTGATATTATGGCATTTTCCAGAGGAATTTATAGTTCCTCCATTTGCAACCATCACTTGACATTCTAGTGCTAGGTATAGGAAACAATTCAATTCCTTGGCTACCTTAAAATGAATAAAATTATGGGTACTACCTGAATCAATCAACACTATTACCTTTTTCTTCTTGATATGTCCTTCTATCTTGAGAATTTGAGGAGTGGTAATTCTTGCCAATGCATTACACGATATGGTCGGACTCATTTCTTCCTCTTCTAGGGTTGGTTCCTGGTGTATATCCTCTTCTTGTTCATTTTCTTCTTCCTCTTCGCAATCAATGTAAAATATTTTCTTCTCAACACACTTATGACCTTTAGTGTATTTTCTATCACAACTGTAGCAAAGCCCTTTTGCTCTTTTTTATTCCAATTTTTGTGGTGTCAACCTTGTAGGTTGTGGAAATCTAGGTGTAGCAACACTTCCTTCTTTATAGAAGTGAGTGGTAGGCTTACTTGTCGCCATAATTTTACATTCAATTTTTCTTGCCAACCTAAATGCCTTCTCCAATGAATCAAGTTCCAAAACGTGAACTTCATGTTGGATGTTATCCTTTAAAGTACCTATGAAGAGATCAATCCTGTGTTCCTCTGGAATATCCATTACCCTTATATTCAATTTTTGGAAGTCCTCAATGCGCTCCCCCACTAAACCCTTTTGTTTGAGATTTATCAATTGGCTAAAGAAGGTGTTGCTCTTTGTATCCTCATAATATGCTATCATTTCCTCCGTAAAAATTGACCAAGTGATAAATTTTTTATGGGAGCAAAGCCATCGATACCATACAAATGTATTTTGTTCTAAATGTAAAGTTTCAATGCGTACCTTTTGTGTGTTTTGCACATTATGGAGATCAAAATATTGCTCCATCTGTAGTATCCATGTTACATGATCCTTTCCATCAAAATTCCTCATATAAATTTTTGGAATATGGTGGTTCTTCCCACCAACATTAGAGTTTATGAAATCACGATTAACATTTATTTTTTTCTCATCATGAGTTTCCTCTACTATCTTTTCACCATTAGGAAACATTTCTTGTATCAACTTTGTCAGACCTTCCATGTCTGCTTTTAAATCATTCTTCATGTTTTCCATTTTTTCATCTATCTTAGCTTCCATGTCATCCATCTTAGATTCCATGCCATCTTCTGTGCCATCTATCTTAGATTCCATGCCTTTCTTCAAACCATCCATCTTAGTTTCCACACCTTTCTTCAAAACTTCGATGTCATTTTTTGTTGCTCTTTGCGAGAGTGAAATTTGTTGCACTTGCTCTTGTAATTTTCATATGGCATGTTGCCATTCTTCGTCTTCATGAGTCATAGTAGAGCCTTATAAAGGCTTAATGGGTGTTGAATTATTTTTAGGGTCAATTTTAGAAACCAATACTGATATCTATTCTACAATATGCCCTTGGAATCAATTCAACTTGATTCTTCAAACAAGACTTATGCAATTTGGGAAAAAAATACACACCTCTTACTTTCTTTTGTAGAGCTCTATATTGAAATTGAATTATCTATATAATTGCATATCCTCAATATCTGAAATTTGGCCCTGTAGTAGTTCTCTGAAGTTTCTTTCAAATTCCACAGGTCTGACTTGATTTGGATTCTTCAAGACAAAGTTATGTCCAATGTCCCACAATGACCTAATTATGGACTAGTTCAGTAGAGCGAACTTGTACGACTTGCCACATGTCACTGTTTGCTCCTTTGGCTCTAACATTTATAATCATTAAACTACAGTCCATTTAATTCTAGTCACATTTTACAAAATTCCAATCCGATGCTCATAGAGAGAGTTATGAATATTTTCCCACGATCACCTCTTTGAGATGAGATTAGGGAGCCTGAAAAAAACCTAACTTCCACAGATCATATCTCCGAAAATATTGCAAACCAAGCTTTGAAATTTTGCGATGATGTTCCTCAGGATCGTGGCTTCGTGCTCTAAAAATTTCAGCTTCTGAACCTTCGTAAAAAAATGTTATAGCAAAAATTCCACGATGACCTTTTTAAGTGAAATTCAGGAGCCTGCAAAATGCCCTACATTCCACATATCGTATCTCTGAAAATATTGCGAACAAAGCTCTGAAATTTTGTGACGATGTTTAGAAATATTTCAGCTTCTGAACTTTCATAGAAACAAAATTATAGTGAAAATTCCACGATGACCTGTTTGCAGCAGCGAAACACTAGAATCCAAAGCTCTGATACCAAATGTTCTCAAACCAGCTCAAAAAATAGAAGAAAAGAGATATCAATGCCTTATAAATAATCCACTTCGAGGGGGAAACCTCCAATACATTACATAAATGAACAATTCTTGGATGATTCAAATTACAAAACCTCCTTTCTATATATAGGATTCCATGGGGCCACAATGTAATCCTAGTGGGGCCACAATGTAATCCTAGCTGACCTAACAATAATAATTTAAGGGCACAATAATAAGAATATGGGGGTTACAGGGGTACAATAATAACAATAAGGGGGTTACACTAACAACAATAAGGGACTATACTAGTAATATAGGAACCTAACAATTTCTTAAAGATAATATGTATAAATGGTTATTTCTTAAAGATATTATGTATAAATAGAGGGGATAATTTAATTATTCTAATTAGTTTGATCATTACTGCAAAGATATTGACATTCATAGGAAATTGAAAGCAAGCTAAAGTCTCCAACAAATTTGCGTGGAAAAAAAATTGTTGAGATGGATAGGAGCATGTTGGAAGGTAAAGTATTCCAATTTTTTTTTTTTTTCTTCAAGTTCTATTTGCATCTATTTGGAAAAAAGTGGATGATAAATGTATGAAATGCATTTTTATTAATTATGATGGGGAAAAAAAATCCTATAGATTGCAAAATCCATATGTTGAATTGCTAGTGATTAGCGATGATGCGTTTTTTATGAAAAAGGTGAATTTTGGTGGAAGGGAGTGCACCAAGAAAAACAAACAATTACTATATAAGAAGATAAATCTTCCATTTCCCAAATACTTCTTAGACTACATGCACTCCATCATCTTCTTCAAGTTTATGTTATTCAAGTTCATAGTACAACCCAAATGGGGGGAATATATGGAGTTAAATGTACATTTAATATGCAAATGTATATGTAATATGGTCAACCTAGTGCTTAAGGGGCCACATGGACAATGTGTGAACATGCACATATAGAGATCATTTAGTCATTGTTGAGGAAATGATATTTGGATGTATGAAAGTAAGTGGTATTTGGAGGGGTTTCTCCTATTATTTAATACTTATTATGTAACGTATACGTCTTATTTGTATTGGATTTTTCTCCACACTAACACTAGTGTACATCATTTATACTTCTAGCATTTATGTATATGGTGCATAACATACTCCACACAACAAACAATTTATGGAATTTGGTATAATTGAATAGATAATTTTGAGTTGGTTGGTTATACAAATAATGATTGGGATATATTGCTAAGGATAATAAAAAGTACTTCAAGTTATGTTTTCAACCTAGGATTACCTGAAATATCATCGTCTTCAAAAAAAAAAAACAATCAGTTATTTTATTATCTTCTATAAAGGTAAAGTATATTGCAGAAACATCAAAAACATGTGAAGAAATTTAGTTTTAGAGAATCCTAAAAAATTAGAAAAAAGAGAAACAAGATTCCATAGTAATTTTTTGTGATAACATGTCTAAAATTACCATAAGAGAAAATTCAGTGTTTCATAGTCCCATCAAACATATTGATAGAAAATATCATTTCATAAGAGATAATGAAAAAAAATGAGGAAATTGAAATAAAATTTTGTAAAACAAATGATCAACTTGTTGATATCTTCACCAAATCACTACCAACATAGGACCTTATTTAAATGATAAATATATGTAACGTGGAATCTTGAATATAATGCTTAATTAATATTAATTTAATATGTTATTTTTGGAAAATTGTTACGACATTGTGAGTAAATTTTAATTAGAGTTATTATAGAATAAATTAGGGATAGTCAGAATTAGACTTAGATGATTTTTCAAAAGTTAGCCTTAGATGATTAAACAAATGATTTGTAGAAATTTTGATATTGATATACCATTGTAACTTTTTTTTCATCCAACTCTATGATTTCAAAGTGTAAAAGGAGGACAAATCAACTCAAAGGACCATTTCATTGGCAGGACCCAGTTTGGCAAATTGGGGTTTGAAACATTCTAGGAGAATTTTGAGGCAACAAATGAAATATTTTTGGAATAAAAATTTAATAATCTATTTTTGAACATTTCTTTCCTATTCTACACATAAATACCTTTCCATGTAAGAATAACCTCATTCAGAGTTTGTATGCATAATTTATCTCACTCGGAAGTTGGCCTTCCTGTTTCGTCCACCATAATTCGTAAGGATGTCGTGTCAGCCTCATTAATCATGGAAACAAGGGGTTAGCTATGTTTTAATGATGATGGATACTATAGAAGAGTCCATATTTTAAATATAATTATGATTTGAAGGAGTCAAATATCATGACTAGTAGGTTATCGGGCTATCTTATAACTAGGGCACTTAGAGGAAAATGGGATCCATTCTTTTTTAGTGCATTTGTTCCATAGATGAGTGGAGTAACTTATATGGATAGGGAGATGGAAAAAGATAGGATTTATTCATTGTAGTATCTCATGGTCCATGGGCCTTACTTATTTGATCTCACAACCATTTTCTATTGAAAGAAAGAGAACAAAGTGACACCATCTTCTAGTTGGGTTTTCTCTTGAAAGGGTTTCTCAGGATATATCTTGTGTTAATTTCAATTTGTTAGTTTTTTAATTTGTTGTTATCTATGTTCTCCAAAATTATAATTTGTATGTATATGCAATAAACAATAATTTCTAGATCCATAAATCTAAAGAGAAATAAACCCTCATAGTGTAAATTTCTTATTTTTAAGTACAATTTATTAAATATATTGTCACAAATAGTCTAGTGGAATATCCATGGTAATTTACAAATTATACTGGTATTATAGTCGGTTTCTTTGCGTATATTTTCGAGATTTGTGGGAAATATAGATCATCTAAACCCAAATTCATAAAACTCTAGTCACATCTGACGAATATGTGAATAACTATCCTGCTCCTATAGAGGATAGGTTTTCGCAATTGGAAGCATAAGTTGTATATATAATCCATAATGTGAATCTCCTCATCGTATCCCTAACCAATGAAATTTATTAATCGAATAATATGGGGGTTCCAACACAAAGATGTGATCAAAGGGGAGATCAGAAGATCAAGAAGAAAAAGAGAACGAGACAAATGAAGGACCCTAAAATGATCAAAAAATTTGAGTTCCATGAACCATTCACAGTACTTGTTAAAAATAGAAATAAAGGTTGATATAAATCCATACCAAGGTGATATATATTCTTTGAAGCTAAATAATTGTTTGCAACAATTAGAAATTTATTTTAGTGTTCATCATATAGGGGAAGAACAAAAGTTTCCATTTTCCCAGGTAAAATTAAAGGGCCATGCCCTGACCTAATGGGAAATCTAGAAAGAGAACTTGTGGTTGGAGGGAGATCCTCTAGTGACTAAGTTGGAAGACTTTAAAATCATCATGAAGTCACAATTTTACCATATTTTATATGTATAGGACAATTGGATTCAATGGCACTACTTCATGCAGAAGTAGGGGTGGAATGTATAAGAGTACACCAATTTTTTTTCAAATATGTAAATAATGTTGGGTATCTCCCCAAGGAAACCTGATGTACTCCTCACATATGTGGGGGGTGTTGAAATTCAACAAGATGATGATCCTAGTGAAAATCGAGCACCTACACTAGGTGGGGCTCGCAGGCTATTTTTAGGTGTATGTCTATTTTTTAGAATGTTGAGTAAAGTCTATTTATAGCGGTAGTCTATTTATATATGGTTGATAAATTTATATTTATAGATGAGTTTCTATTTTTAGTTGCATGGGCGAAGTCTATTTATATACCACATGTCTAAAAATAGAATGCATGTCAATTATTATTATCTCTTAATAATAATTAGAAAATAAATAATAATCTATTCTCTTGAAGCACTTGATTTTAGTTAACTGATGTGGAAAACCAGTTGATTGAAGGAATTACGAGTTATAAAGTTGGTTGGTGGGACATGCAAGTGGACTTTTTTGTAACTAAGTGATACAAAGTTGTAACAAAGTTGGATTTGTAGTTATGTCAGTTGTAAAGTAGTTTAACTCAGTTAAGTGAGTTAAAGTCAGTTGTGCTAGTTGTAACTAGTTGTAAGTAAAGATAGACTAGTGAGAGATCAGTGAATTAAATATTAAATTAATTCACATGGAGTGACCTCACATGCAACTGAATATTTACTACTATTAAATACATGCATGTCAGATCCAATGGAGACCCAATTGAGAGATAGGTGAAAGGGACAGTTTGACTATCTGTTGTGAAATTAGTGGGTGCACTCATGCAACCACACACATATTGGAGATGCCAATGAGGATTAAATAGTCAAGGCAAGGAAGTATCTCATTCATTCAGGGATTGTGATTAGCATGGATTGCGCAGTGGAGGCAAGTTGTCAGGAGGTAGTAAATTGGTGCATGTATTAGCCAATTTTTATATGATAGTGTGAGACAATTGTATATTGTATTGAGAGCTCTTGGATTAGAGTTTTGTATGATATTGTTTCATGATCCATGATATATAAATAATATATGATAGTGGGGTTTTTAGCTTTATGCTTTCCCGGTAAAAACATTTGTGTTATGTTTGATTGATCTTTCTTCATGTGTTTGCAATTGTCGATTAAATTTCTGCAAGAATTTAAGTAGAAGGATTTTGTATTTAACAGTGGCATATAATTGTTAGATTGGGAGAATCCAGGAAATACATAATTGTATTAAAATAAATACATGGTATCAGAGCAAAGAATATTTTAATATTGAAACAGTAGCTAAGTTTTTTGGTGGAAACAATTCGAATTTGCTGTAAGAATTTCTTGGTGCGAAAGTTCAGTAAACATCGAAATGGATTTCAATGGTTTGTGGTTATATTATGCACTTGAGGTTATCTCGAACTAAATTTCATGGAAGGATACGATAGAGGTGGTGCTTGAAAAAAATTTCTTGAAGGAATTCATCGACAATGATGTTCCTAAGCCCACTTTGACGGATGTGGCATTAATTAACGCTTGACAAAAAAAAGTAGCGAAGATGAGAAGGATTATGTTGGAAGGTGTGTGAGACCATATTGTCTCAAGCCTTCATGGGAAAGCCACTCCATTTACGATGTGGAAGGCTTTGATAGATATTTTCCAAAGCAGCAATGACCATAGGAAATTGGCACTGAAGAATAAAATCAGAAATATCAAGATGGAGAAGGGTGACAATATTCCTAAGTATCTCACACAGTTTTTCCAATGTTGTGATGAACTGGGGAGTGTGGGAATCATGGTTGCTGATGATGATTTGGTGAGCTTGGCTCTCTTGGGACTTCCTAAGAGTTGGCACAATTATCAGGACTCTGTCAACGGACGGGAAAAACTACTGGATTGGGAATGATTGTGGTTGGATCTAGTGCAGGAGGAGTTCAGGAAGAACACCAGAGATGGATCTTCATCAAAGCATGATGATGAAGAGGAGTATGCTTTGGATTCCAAGGCAAGGGAAGGGGAGGGGAAGAAATTCGACTCAAAATCCGAGGCTAAAGGCAAGACACTGGATTTTTCCAAAGTGAAGTGTTTTCGTTGTCACGAACATGGGCATCTCACCACTAACTCCCCATAGAAAAAGAAGAACAAGAAGGCTGCAGGTAGTGAGGCCCTTGCCTCACAATTTGAACTTGATTTCTCTTTGATTGCATGCTAGGTTTCAAGCACAATGGGATCGGTGTGGTATCTTGATAGTGGTGCTTCCTTCCACATGACATGAGATAAGGAGGTTTTCAATGACTTGGAGGAGAAAGATCTCCAGATGCATATTGAGATGGGCGACGATGGACGATACAGTGCGATCGACATTGGTACAATTACCTTTGAGAGGGATTCAGGTAAACCATTTCTACTAAAAAATGTTATGCATGTTCCAGGTTTGAAGAAAAACTTGGTCTTAGTCGCGATGTTGGAGGACAAAGGTTATGACGTTATTTTCAACGATGGAAAATATTTCTTGCGACATAAAAAAATGGGTCAACCCAAGACGATAGGGTTTTGAGTTAAGAATATATACAAGCTGGAGGTAGATTTTTGCGCTACAATGGTGGGCAGAGAATAAGAAGTGGTGAGTCGGGATGAGGGTGAATTATTGCATAGGTGATTGGGCCATCTTCACCATGGCACGCTGAAAATTTTGCAGAAGATTTCTACTGGAATTTCGAAGGGTACACCTGCGCAGTTAGATCAGTGCAATGGATGTACTATGGGAAATTTTGTAAAGACCACCTTTCATGAAAAGGAGAATCGTGCTTCGGTGATCCTGGAGAGAGTTCACACGGATGTGTGTGAACCATTCTCGGTTACTTCAACAACAAAACACAAGTATTATGTTATTTTTGTTGATGAATTTTCTAGTAAATGCTGGAGCTTCTTCATGCAGAAGAAGGATAAAACATTCTCAAAGTTCTATGAGTTTAAGGCATTGGCCGAGAGAGAGTCGAGGAAGCAAGTGAAGGCTCTACAGAGCGATAAACATGGAGAATACAACTCGAATGAATTCAAATACTTTTGTAGAAAAGAATTAATTCGAAGAGAACTCATAGCGCCTCATAACCCACAACAAAATGGGGTTGCGGAGAGGAATAACATAATGATCGTGGGTGCTACATGAGTGATGTTGCACGATCAGGGCGTACGAATGTATTTGTGGGTGGAAGCATGCAACACTACGGTTTATGTGCAAAACTGTTGTTCTCACATAGTACTTGGCATGAGTACACCTGAAGAAGCTTTTACTGGTAAGAAACCAAATGTTTCTCACTTTAAGATTTTTGGCTCATTTGTTTATATGTATGTGACCAAGAATGCGAGGAAGAAGCTAGAGTCAACTGCTGAAGTTGGGATATTTGTGGGGTACACAGAAACACCCCATAATTATTGTGTGTATTTTCCAAATAGTCGAATGACTATGGTGCGATGGGATATAAAATTCAATGAGGAGAAAGCCATGAAATTGTTGCTTGAGAGGGAGATAGACTTGCATGCAGAGGAGGAAATTTTGGTTCCCATAGATGAGTCTCTAGATGTGGATCAGCCACAGGAGGAGGTTCATGGAGTGGAGGAGTCCACTCACATAGAGCCAAACATCAGAATTGGTAGAAGGCATACCACAGAAGCTAAGAGGATGAAGCTTGATGCGACACACAATGTAGGAGTCCCTACTTCACAGCATAGACAGAGACATTCTCCTGACCAATTCACTAGATACATGGCTATCATGAGCAAATGTATTGTGACTAAGCCATATTCCTTTCAGGAAGAAGTGTAGGAGCCCACATGGGTAGATGCAATGGTGGAGGGGTATGACTCCATTGTCAGAAACAGTGCTTGGGAAATTGTTCCAGGGCCAATTAATAAATTAGTGGTAGGTTCAATATGGATCTACAAGGTAAATCAAGCTGTTGATGGGAGTGTTGAGAAATACAAGGCCAAATTTGTGGCCCGGGGCTTTTCATAGATCAAGGGGATTGATTAAGAAGAAACCTTTGCACCTATTGCACAGTATTCTTCCATAAGGACCATCATTTCTCTCTCAGCGCATATGGGTTGGCACATTCATCAGATGGATGTGAAGACTGTGTTCCTCAATGGGATCATTGTGGAAGAAGTGTACATTGAGCAGCCTAAAGGATTTGAGATCTTTAGCAGCGAGTCGTATGTGTGTAGACTCAAAAAGAGCATTGTATGGGATGCAGCAACCACCCCATGCTTGGTACACTCGGATCGATAGCTATTTCACCGGACTTGGTTCACCAAGAGTGAGGCAGATGCAAACCTATACTAGATTGTGGTGGAGGGTAAGATGTTAATCATTTTTTTTTTTTTTATGATTTAGTACTGGCTGGTGATGAGCAGCTGATACACTCATGCAAGAAGGACCTTGCAAAGGAGTTTAAGATGAAGGATATGGGCCTCCTTCACCATTTCCTTGGATTGGAAATATGGCAGTGAGATGGTGAAATTTTTGTGTCTCAAGGCAAGTATGCAAGGGAGATACTGGGTAAGTTTCACATGGAGGGTTGCAAACCCATGGATACTCCTCTTCCAGGAAAATAGAGGAAAGAGGATTCTACTGTCTATCGACAGTTAGTGGGTTCGCTAATGTATTTAGTAAATACAAGACCATACATATTCTATGTAGTTAACTAACTTAGTCAAGTGATGGTTAAGCCTACCAAGCTCTTTTGGAAGGTGGGAATCATGTTTTGAGATATCTCAGGGGCACATTTGAGTATGGATTATGGTACAGATAGAAGAATGAGATGAAGTTGCATGGATTCACGGATGCAGATTGGGTAGGCAGCCCAATGGATAGAAAGAGAACATCAGGAGGGGTTTTCAGTATCAGATATACAATAGTCTCTTGGTACAGCAGCAAACAGAGATCCGTGGCACTCAGTTAAGTGGAAGTAGAATACATGGAAGTAAGTCAAGCTACATGTGAAGCTATTTGGATGATAAAGATCCTAGTTGGTTTGTTTGGTTCTCATTTAGATAATATAGTGATCCATTGTGATAATCAAAGTTGCATTAAAATCTCGATTAATCGTATATTTCATGACAGATCTAAGAATATAGATACCTGGTATCATCATATCATATATTGTGTGTAGCGGAAGATCATGTTGCTTCAGTACATTCCTACGGAAGATCAGGATGTAGATATTTTGACGAAGGCGATCAACGGGAGCAAATTAAAATACCATAGAGATAGGATCAGGGTGAAGGATAATCCTTTTCTTTTTGAGAGGGAGTGTTGAGATTCAACAAGATGATGATCCTAGTGGAAATTAAGCACTTATACTAGGTGGGGCTCGTAGGCATTTTTAAGGTGTATGTCTATTTTTTAGAATGTTGAGCAAAGTCTACTTATAGCCAGAGTCTATTTATAGATGGTTGAGAAAATTCTATTTATAGATGAGTTTCTATTTTTAGATGCATGGGAGAATTATATTTATATATCGCATGTCTAAAAATAGAATGCATGTCGATTTTTATTATCTCCTAATAATAATTAGACATTAAATAATAATCTATTCTCTTGAAGCACTTGATTTCAGTTAACTGATGTGGCAAACCAATTGACTAAAGGAATTACGAGTTCTAAGTTTGGTTGGTGGGACTTGCAAGTGGACTTCATTGTAACTGAGTGATACAAAGTTGTATCAGAGTTGGATGTGTAGTTATGTGAGTTGTAAAGTAGTTTAACTCAGTTAAGTGAGTTAAACTCAGTTGTGCTAGTTGTAACTAGTTGTAAGTAAGGATACACTAGTGAGAGATCATTGAATTAAATATTAAATTAAGTCACATGGAGTGATCTCACATGAAACTGAATATTTACTACTATTAACTACATGCATGTCAGATCCAATGGAGACCCAGTTGAGAGATAGGTGAAAGGGATAGTTTGACTATCTGTTGTGACATTAGTGGGTGCACTCATGCAACCACACACACATTGGAGATTCCAATGAGGATTTTGCAGTCAAGGCAAGGAATTATCTCATTCATTCAGGGATTTTGATCAGCAGGGATTGCGCAGTGGAGGCAGGCTGTCAGGAGGCAGTAAATTGGTGCATGTATTAGCCAATTTTTGCATGACAGTGTGAGACGATTTTATATTGTATTGAGAGCTCTTGAATTAGAGTTTTGTATGAGATTGTTTCATCATCCATGATATATACATAATATATGATAGTAAGGTTTTTAGCTTTATGATTTCCTGGTAAAAGCATCTGTGTTATGTGTGATTGATATTTCTTCATTTGTTTGCAATTGGCGATTAAATTTCTGAAATAATTTAAGTAGAAGGATTATGTATTTAATAGTGGCATATAAATCTTAAATAGGGAGAATCCAGGAAATACATAATTGTATTAAAATTTCTACATGGGGTCTACAAAATCATTTGCATAAGAAAATGATGTTGTGTAAACCCATATTGTTGGATGAGGCTTGTGTACAAGCATAGTACTTGGAGAATATAGGCCATAAGAAAGGTAAATAAAGTGGGTTGAAGCAGAAGGAGCCCCAAGACACTTCTAAAGAGGGAAAGGATAATTTTAAAAGGGGAAAGTATAAAATTATGGAATCCACAAAACACTAGTGGAAGGATCCCAACAACAACTGTAATATCAACAATCATACATAGGATAAGTGATGGAAGTTGCATTCCTAGCTTAACCCTATCAACATAAATAAAGATAATACTGAGAACAATATCATGGCCACTCATTTGAGAAACCAAGTTTAAAGAAACATAGATGTAGGTGAGAAGACTGTCTATAGATTAATATAGAAGGAGGAGAATATGAGTATCCTTCAACAACAGGAAGAGAAATAAAATACCAAACTCTTCCACATAAATATACAAGTCAATGAGACAAATATTGATGCTTTGTTGGACTGAAGATAATGGGCGAATATCATTTTAGTAGATCTAGTATGTAAATTGAGATTGGAAGTTCATGATCATCAAAGCCCATATCCATTGGGATAGGTAGATAAGGATGCAGAGTTAAAGGTAACAAAATAATGCAAAATTAGATTCTCTATCAATGTTGATTTGATTGACTTGATTTTATATGTGGAGTGGTGTTCGGATGTCCCTACATGTACATGTGAGATGAAATCTTCATGTATGGAGATAACCAGTATCGACTAGTCAAGGATGGAAAATCATTCACAATGAACATGTACAAAAGAAATTCAAATTTTTTTCTACTAAGTGCCAACCAATCCATGAAACCAATTAGTTCTAATAATAATTTTGTTTTATTGAATTTAGGAGAGAATTAATCTATAGAAGAGTGAATAAGAGCAAGGGCATACCTGGAGGGGTGTACTAAGTGAGAGAAACAAAATATAGAAGATTTTATATAGGCATACATGGAAGTGTTCCAGGAACCTAAAGGATTACCACCTGCGAGGAAAGTGGAGCATGAGATCCATCCATCACGAAACTCCACATTTCCAAACACTAAGTTGTGTAGGCAATCTACTATAGAACTAAGTGAGGTGAAGAAATAGTTGAAACAACTAATTGAAAAAGGTGTAATTCAACCAATTACATCACCATGTGGGTAACCATTCATCATTGTGCTAAAGAAGGATCAAACTTGGAGAATATGTATAAATTATAGGGAATTGAAAAAAATTACACTCTCAAGATAGGTACCCCCTACCGAGGATGTATGATCTATTGGATTATTTGAAAGAAATTAAATACTTCATAAAGTTGGAGTTAAACTATGGATATCACCAGTTTTGAGTTAGATAAGAAGACACCTAGAAGATTTTCTTCAAAACTAGCAACATTTGTATTAGTGGTTAATCATGCCACTTATCCTATGCAATGTTAAGGAATGATGTATTGTGCCATTTTATAGATTCATTTTTATTGTCTATTTGGATGATATATTGGTATTTGGTGCTACCTAGGAGTAACAAGTCTCACATTTGATGTAGGTTCTAGATACATTAAATAATCACCAACCTCTAGCAAATATCAAGAAGTGTGAGTTTTCACAATGGTACTTGGTGCATCTGTGTAACACCTTGCCACACATTTCCCACTTTTATAAGCTCTCTAGGATCAACATGAGTTTCTAGTGACTATTATATGACCCAACATCAAAGTTCCAATAACAAAAGTGGGGCCTACAAATTTAAAAATTATTGCAACTTCCGAGGGACACCAGATCACCTAGATATGAAACCAGATCCATTGATGATATTACCTTGATGTGGAACTATATTTTTTACTCACTCCATAGCCTATCCACACACATTCAAAGCCTTCCATGAAATGATATGGCTTCAAACACACACACATGTATTCCTCCATGCATCTAGAGCTGAAATTTATCAATTAAGAG
The DNA here is from genome assembly GCA_034641835.2 of Pinus albicaulis. NCBI lineage: Eukaryota > Viridiplantae > Streptophyta > Pinopsida > Pinales > Pinaceae > Pinus > Pinus albicaulis. Next base: position 855,332,417 of record CM076578.1, read on the forward strand.
ACTACGACTGCAAAATCAATGCCACATTTTTAGGGGCAACCTACATGCCACTGCCTAGAACTACCTAGAACTTTCGAGAATCAAGTATAAAACAAAAAAAAGTATGCATAATCTATACTTAGGCCCAGGTCTTGCCCAAACATGCCAAACACATAAAAAAAATTTAGATAAACATATGGTGGACATAATAGCTACAAATCATGAACACATATCTGATCATCGTCTCATTCATTTCTCCATAGAATCATCAAGAAGGCTCACTACCCTCTTAAGCTAGCTGCATCAAACACTAGTTAGCTCATGCATTCATATAAACATTAAATAAATTTTCAAACCATGAACAAGACCGATAGGAATATGACATCATTTAACCATGCCTATAACCAACATTTAACTAGTTTATAACCATGACAAATGAGTCATAAAATCAAAAAAATAAGCAATACATGTGCTCATTGATCTCAATAAGACATAACACCTATATATATATATATATATATATATATATATATATATATAACCAATCAAGTCAAGTACTTCCACATACTACCCGACCATATATTGGGATGGACCAAATCTCTCTTTCATCCAATCACCCCCATGTCATAATCCAAGCATGAATGTGGGATATAATGGGATAAGCCAACACAAAACCAACCAGGGCATCTAGAGGCTAAACAACCTTAATGCTCAACCAAAATGATTTCACCTAAACTGGTTTAGAAATCACCAAAAAAACACAAGATTGGATGCCTCGGAATTTTTTCACCATAACTAGAGGAATTTTCCTATCTCCACCCACCTGTCAAGGGATTCTTGGAGAAAACCATCTCCACATTGAACCACTGGTATTTTCTTGAGACCACCACACTTGGATCCAGAATCTTCCAACAATGAAAATATCAATCAAGAATTAATCCCATCACACCATGACTATTCATGAAATGGCAAAGAACAATTGAAACCACTATCAATCCATGAAAATCCCATGTCAATGACAACAAATCAATCATGCAAACCAAATGCATTCACCATGCATAACAATCCCAACAAGGAAGTTACACATGTAACCTTTTACCTACAAAATATTCATACTGTGGGTTCTCTCCCATTCTTTTCCTTGCACTCCCTTATTTTCCTTTTCTTATCCTTTGATTTCTTTCTTGCTTGTGCCTTTCCATCTCTCTCTCTCACTCTCTCTCTCTTGGATTGTGATTTCTGAAACTGATCAATATCTCATCCAAAAAATGTCAAAATCTCAACGATCCCAAAAGCTGTTGAAATCGCAACAGTGATCCCAAAAACTATCAAAAGCTTAACATTGATCCCCAAAAATGTCAAAATGTTTTTAACTATTTCTCAAGTATTTTTTTATCATTGATGTCTGATGTCTCTTCCTTTTCTTTTCCATTTTCTTTCATTTTCCTTTAATTTCTCTCTAATTTCCCTTGCATGCCTATTCTTGTCTCTTCAACTTCCTTTTCTCATATTTTCCTTTATTTCTTATATTAAATTTCCATTTATAGTGTTTTTCCTTTGCCAATTCCAATGCTAATTTTTATAGTCATTACTTATCCACAAGTGATATCCAGTTTAATTTTTTCCCCTCCATTAAGCTTGGAATACATGTCCCATGACCTTGATCTTATTGTTTCCTGTATAATGTCATTCTATTTACATGAAAAATCAACTCGAGGTATTTACAAACCCCACCCCCTTGGTGGAATAAATTCCTTGGTGTTCTATGACGATTAGGACCAACAAACCATTGAAAACCAAATATACTATTTACTAGAGATTTATAATACAACTCAATGTAATATTTACAATGACAACACACACACACACACACACACACACACACACACACATATCAAAAATTCGTTTGATTCAACTAGAAAACAAAGAATGATATAATTCACACATTTGATCAGTCATCTCCCATGTAGCTTCATCAGGCCCAAACTGCTTCCATTGCACTTTAACTTGCTCTATTGCTCAGTTCTATAGCATGCATTGTTTCCACTGTTGTTAGCGTAAATTATTAACGCAAGTGTACAAAAAGAGACTACTTTAGTTGTGTGTGAAAAAAAACCCAAAAAATAGAAATGACTACTTACCTCTTTAGATATGCAATTCATAGTTAGAAAAAATGCTGCAAAAAACTAGATCTATACAGTAAAATTAGTTAAATAGTAAAAAGAAATAGTAATTACTCCATGCATCCAACAGACAAGACAAGATTTAAAGAATGTTCTATATTTTATTACACTTGGTGAAGGGAACAAGTAAGTGTTACCAATCCCCGTCAATGGGATGGGTTCTTGGTTGTCCTCAATGCTTTAGCTCGAGAATTTTATCTCTCTCTCAATGGTGCAAAAAACCCAAAATGTATTGAACTCTATGGGAGCTCAAGAAGTAAAAGAAAATAGTAGCAACAATGAGAATGATCAAAGTGCAACAATGAAAAGGATGAAAGTCAAGAATGAATGGAAAACCCTCCTATTTATAACAAATTATTGAGTTATCCTCGATAATGGCGAATAATAAAATATTATTAACCAAGATCTAGATCTAACTGCTTGGAATATTTTATTATATTTTGTTGGAGGGAAAAGGTATTTAAATTGGTTAAATACTTTTATTTAGAAATAATAAACAAATAAATGATTTATTTATCATTTCAAGAGTATGGTTAAATAATAATAAACAAATAATGATTTTTTTAACTATCCTTAGGTGATTTAGTCAAATTTAACAAGGAATAATAACTAAAAAATTATTTAATTAATTATTCCTAGAGAAAAATAAGAAAAATAATGATTTATCTAATTATTTCTCATAATTGAGTTAAATATGACCAGGAATATTATTTAAACAGTGGTTAAATTAATTATTCCTAGAGGAAAATCAAATAAATAAGGATTTCTTTAATTATTCCTCCTGAGGTTTCTTGTTTAAACTAGAAATAACTTAATAAAATATGGTTTATTAAATTATTTATTATAGTGAAAGAAATTTTACTATGGTAAAATTGGTCTTACATGGTGTACTTCAATCCATCTAATGATAAATGGTTAGATGACCAAATTTTGGTGATAACAACTGCAATATGCATTGTGGCTCCTACAAAACTGATCAATCAATCACATTATCAACATCATGTACATATCTTGCAATGAAAAATGGAAAACATCATCTAATTTTACTAATGGCAGAAAAAACAAGTCTGTAGGCCACTGGTCCAATCCTCTCAAGGATCTCAAAAGGCCCAGAATATTGAGGTCGAAACTTGGAACATGACCCAATCCTCAAGGAGATCTTCTTAGGCTTGATGCACAAGTGCACATGCTCTCCAACCAGAAACTGCTTAAATTCTCTATATTTATCTTCATAACTCTTCTGACTATCGCACAATGCCTTAAAATTCCTTTTAATAACCTACATCTCATGCTCCATCTCTGCCAACATATTTATTCCAATAAACACCCTTTTCACTAGATCACTCCAATGTATAGGGGTATTACAACTCTGCCCATATATATCCTCGAAATGGACTCATCTTCAAGGATTCTTGATACCCATTATTATATGAAAACCCCACTAGTGGAAGATACTCCTCCAACTTTCTTTGTTTAGCATGACATACATCCTCAACATATCCTCAAAAATATTGTTAACCCTCTCTATATGTCCATCTGTATGTGGATGATAAGTTGTACTAAAATCTAACTCTGTCCCCAATCTTGAAAATAAATCCTTTCAAAACCTGGAAGTGAACTTGACATTTCTATCTGATATAATCTTCCCAGGAACTCCATGCAACGTCACTATCACCCTCATGAATATTTGAGCCACTTATGTAGATGAATTAGTATTCTTCACGAAAATGAAGTGATCTACCTTTCTCAAAATGTCAACCACAACCATGATGGATTCATGCTATCTTGATTTCCTATGAAAATTTGTAATGAATTACATGGAAATGACCTCCCATTTCCATTCTAGAATTGGAATAGGATGTAACAAACTAGGTGGATTCCTGCATTCATATTTCACCTATTGATAGTCCAAGCACCTTGCAACAAACTCAACCACCTCTTTCTTCAAATTCGTACAATAATAGAACTTCTTAATAATTTTCAAAGTATTATGGTATCCCGAGTGGCCTAAACATGGCTTGACATGAAACTCCCTCAAGATACTGCTCTTGAATATGAACAAGCCATATTATGGGAGGTGATACTCCACATTTTTACCACCCTCACCCTTCTGTAGTAGTATTTACTTTAGTTGTTGATACTTCTCATCATGTTGTCTTTCCTATAAGATTTTATCTTATAAATATATCCCATAAGAGCTCACAACTGAAATCTAATTCACATGCACTCTCCTACTAAGAAAATCCCCAAATTTGTTCTCCTTTCCCTTCATGTACCTAATCTCAAAATCAAACTCACTCAGAGTAGCGTGAATGCATGAAGATGGGTGACACTTTTGTGCCAAATGTGTTGATGAAATTTCAAGTTTTTCCTCTTTTATCGAATTGAAGCGCTCAAAATTCAGGTAATAATTGTGAATTTTGATTCAAAGTAAAAAGGAAATATGTGGAAAATTATGTTTTTGTTATAACGATATTTTTTGAAATAAAAATCAATGTTGTATAATCTCTCAATTTTTCATTAAATGAAATACTTTTTCTTGCAAATTTTCGCACATCATAAGAGGTATGTGTGTGTTAACATAACATAAATTAGTCTAAAATTTGTAATTTGATATATATATATATATATTAGAATGATATACATGGAGAGAAATAAGTTTTTCATATTAAGAGATTATTTTTTATGAAAAATTATATTTTTATTTTTATTTTTTAAGTTGGCATAGTAATATTTCAATTGCATTTTGGAGACACATGTGTTCACGTAAGATTTTTTTCAACTCTTTAAATAAATTGAAAACCCAAGAGTACCCTTTTGAAGAGGACTCATAAATCAAGGTAGTAGTATTTTTTAATTTTTTTCGTTGTGTATATTTTATGTTATTGATTTTTTATTCAACACTTTTGAAACTATCCGTACAAGTTTCAAGCATTAAGTTTAAAATAAATTAGATGAAAAATATCATATCAATTCAAAATGGTCAAAATAATATGCCATTGGATAGAGGATTATTTCCTCAATACAACATGATCAACTTTGGCACTTAGGGAAAAATTCTTACCTAAATCCACTAGGGTACAAAATGGGGTTGCAAAGAGATATTATAAAGGGTGTTGAACTATTGATTTTTAGGACCTTAGGAGCTCGATCGAGCGCTTAAAACGCTTGATTGAGTGCTTAAATTCAAAATTCAAATTGATCGATTGAGTTAACCCATGGTTAACCCGTGGCTCGATCGAGTTATAAAATTCTCTATCGAATGCTTAAATTAAAAATTCAAATTTATCAATCGAGCATTAAAGAAACCCTTGATCGAGTCGGATATGTGGTTAACCAATGCCTCGATTGAACCGTTAAAAGGATACCCACCACCAACTTCCTACCAAATTTTATTAATGTTATTTATGTAAAATGCTATTGGTTTAGGGTTTGATCGAGCCTTTTTTGTCAACCCAGAAAAAAAAGGAAATAATCTAAATTCCAATGTAAAAAATAATATAAAACATTCGTTTAGAGATAAATATCAGAGTGTGAAAATAACATAAGGATTCACATCAAACATGGGAAATGGAGATTTCGATCTATAAAAGGAAATAAATTTCCATCCACAAAGGAAATGCGAGAAAAATATAGAGAAAGGATGAGAAAAAGATGTGAGACATTGGGAGAACAATAATATCATGCAATTCAAGAAATTCATGGAAATACAAGTAATTCAAATTGTCCCACTTCTCAGATTACTTGCTCGATAATGTATGTGTTAGGAAATATGATTGAAAACCATAAAAAAATGGAGAATGAAATAATAAAACTAAGATAAAATAATCATTGAAAGTAATATCATGTAGTTAAAAATTGAGATGTAACAACAACTAAAGAAACCCACTTGAAACCATGAAAATTATTGAAAACTACTTGAAACTGTCGTTTATTGGAATTTTGTGAAACCACTTGAATTCATGTAAATTATGAACCACCTTCAAATTGTAATGGTTTAGGATAACCTGGAAAAACTAAGGATGTGATTTGACCGAAGAAAACCTTTGTAACATAATTTTCATATATTATTTACATTAATTACAATTCATGGTAGTTTATTTATAAGAGGGATTAGCAAAAATGGTTGTCACACAGGCGCTTCAAAGCCTATAAACATTAGTTTTATTAAATATTGATATCCTTGTAGGAGTTAGAGAGAAAATGTTTCAAGATCTAGAAGGAGAAACATTATCTCGCCTTCCAATTTTCATGTTGGGAATGCATTCTTTTAAAAAAATATATAACAACATTAAATTTTCATAACATTCATCATCATATATAACATTGAATGGTTATTTGAATCCTAAATGATGATCCCTACCTTGAACTTGAACTTATAATGATGGTGATAAAACTGTACATTCATTGTTGATAAGACATTGAAGCATCTTCCTTGTTCTCTAAATCCACTAAAACCTCTATCACTTGATTTTTTTTGTTTCCTTATAAAAAATTTCATTGACCTTCTCATACTTCTCGTCAAACATTTCTTTGAATTTTTATTTGGAATTGTGAAATTATTTGTAGTTATGATAAGTTCTTCCTGTAAGAAATTTCTCCTTACTATTGTTTTATGGTAATTTTAGTTACACGTTTTAAAATACTAAATGATATGGTGCTTCTAATGAAGAAAAAAATTTCTAACTAATTTGATTTTGTATAGTAGGCTTACAAATATTAACACACCTTAAAAACTAGATGAATATGTTCCTTATTGCAGTATCATGGAGTGTGTATTTATGTACTGCAAGGTTTTTTTGTCACAAATTATCTTATAATTGATTAAATTTGTATAAATTTATATATATATTTTTCTTTTTCTCATGAAATAAACTTAGCCCTTCAATTTTGTAATCATTGTCTTGATTTTTCAAGAATCTCCCATTCTCTTGAATTCAAAAGATTCTCCATGATTAAGTTCGATGTAATAATTTCCTCTCAAATATGTATGTATACTTCCTATATAAAAATTTAAACTTTATTTCTATTATTGGTTACTTCAACAACCTTGCAAATTATTATACAATATCTTCTTCATAAATTTTAAAATATCTTCATTCTCTTCTCATTTTTGAGCCACTCTCTTTGGCTTCTTAATAAACTCCAAATATTCTAATTTTATTCCTAACACCTATTCTTTTTTAACCACTAAAATATAGTTCATTCTCTTCTCACAATTCCTTTTACTTGACATTAGATTTAAATAATTGAAATGTTTGATAAATGAGATATATGAATAAAAATATAATACCATCCTTGTTACAGTAGGGATCACTTTTTGTTTGGGATTTATAGTCTTTTGAATAAATGGAAAATTGTTTCTAAGAAGAAGTAATTTTTAAAAAGTTCTTGAAATGCTTCACTTGGTAAATGTGATTTATTGTGAAACTAAACAAAGCTTCAAACCTAGCTTCACTAGAAAAATTTTGGGGTTATATCTAAAAATAAACCACCTTTATCACACACTCTTCAATCCTATACCCAAATGGTTTGATGATTTTCCATTTATTAAACAATGTTAGGGGGAGAGTGAAGAGAGGACCGTTATTTCTTATGGGACTAGATTACTTTGGAAATTGGTATATATTGAGAGTTTACGCTCCAATTTCTCTAATTTTATTCTTAACACCTATTCTTTTTAAATAAATGTTCTCTTTCCTTATGTTCTCACAATCCCTTTTACTTAGCATTGGATTTTAATTCAAATGTTTGGTGAATGAGATGTATGAACGAAAATATAACACCATCTTTGTTGTAGAGATCACTTTTAGTTTAGTATTTACATATTATATTGAAGAAACATAAAATTGTTGCTAAGAAGTGTTGGACACCTAATCCTCTATGGTAGGTGTAGAGGACGAACTAACATAGGAATTCCAAGAGACCCTGGAATATGGAATCCAAGGGTCACTCCATGTATGATAAATATGTATCATTGTGAGTAATAACGCATCAAAGGTTTATACTTCTCATGTGCCTTGTGTATTTATCGTGCTCACTATTGTTGAGTTTAACATGGTATTAGAGCGCAAGCCAAGGCCTAGACATTTCAGATTCTCTGTCATATCAATTTCTTGTGTATTCCGTTAGTGTGAGCACTCTCCCTCATTCAGTGATACTGCAAGGACTATTGTCGACACCATACTTGACTCCTATTATGTGCGCCCACTGCTCGGATCCTCCACTGCACAGTCAAAGAAACACTATTCTCCACGCATAGACAATGTTGGCCTGTGCTCCCTCCACGATACCACTCTAAGCTCTCACAGTTCCTCCTCAGCACCTCCTACTTCAGGTTTCCCTCACTTGCATGCCTTACTCCTCAACTAGGTGGCTTATTCCATATCTCCTCCCAACCTATGAAAGGCAGCTATTTCACTACATGGGAGTCGTGAGGGTGTAATAACAAGACTGTTCGATACTACGAATATTTGTGTTCTAATATCAATGCCAAATTTTGTGGAGGATACGAGTTCACATATCAAGGGAATATTGTTGCCGCTTATGACACTGAGATTTGCAATGGTCCTCCCCACACCCATTTTTTTGACACCATAAGCATTACAGATTGCAAGGATTTTGGTTGGAATATTTTATTTATCATGTGCTAAGCAGTAAGCAGTTTCGGCTGGAAGATTTTCTTCATATTGTGCTAAGCAATAAGTGCTCCTTATTTACATGATGATACTTGTAGCAATGTGCAATGCTAATTTTCACCACTCCATATGATGACAAATCATCTGTATTACCACTCTCCTTTTCGCAGGCATGGAAATCTTAAATTTTCACTTGTTTTTTTAAATACCACTCCACTGCCAGCCAGGTTGTGCTTCAGCACCTACAGTCCCACCGAATTATCAGCCCCATTACATGCCACGACCACAGAACAGAAAGTATTAATTTTATTACTGTCACCTCGCAGCATGGTCATACCACCTCCCGATTATAAGATAACTGTTCCACTACCATAGTCAACCAGTTCTTAATGCCTCTCAGTGCCCGTCCACTACAACATTCCCAATTACCATTTGTCAACACAAGTTACTGTTGACAGATTACCGTTTAGTACTTTGGTATCGTGGCTCCGGTCCTTCAAAACATTCCACGCTTCCATCAATTGTATTGTGGTCTTGTGTCATACCACCATACCGCTTCGCACCCAGGTTTCCTCCTAGTAAATAAATCATAATGCTCTACTCTGAAATTCAAGTTTCTCCCTTGGTCATATTCACGATGTGGTGACTTCTCCTCGACTCTGCTTTACCACAGGGTTGTTCCTCCCACCAGTTAGTGTTCCTCCTCCAAACCACCATATGTGGTACTAAAAACTGGTGGTATCTCTACTCATACTCAGAGTCGCGATCGTCCGTCTAATATTTTCCTCTCATATCGACATCTAGGAAAATGTGATGCTTCGTCATTTTAAAATTCATTGAACTGAAATTATTTATGTAGGTAACGCCCCTTCTCTGGAAACTAGTAGACTACATTGGATGCCCAGTATTGTTCTTGCTAGAGGTTTAAGGAAGTGATCCACTCTCTCTACCAGAATGAGGAAAATGCTTCCATGACCTTCTGAAAATTAAATTCTATGGTCGAAAACGGCCTCTTTTGTACATTTCAACCAATGGAGGTAAGGAACACATAATAGATATACGCTAATTATTGAAGAATGGCATGTTCTAGATGGAAACAATAAATAATTCAAGTATGTTTATGTTTGTATTATATTCAACGATAGTTTGATAGAGAGCTAGTATTTTTCATTCTTTGGAATCTTCAAAAGCTGGGGTTTGTGTATTAGGATTATTGAGCATTCATTTTTGCTGATACAATGGCCAAATTTGAGGAGGTTTTAGATTTATTGAAAAATATGATACTTTCCACAGTTGATGGGAAAGTAAACATCAAAAAAGGCACTCTCTTTGACATCCAAATCTATCTACATATTTCAGAAGAAAAGATAGAGTTTTTGCAACTTGAATCTCAGCTTCAACAAGCAGAATTACAACAATGGAGTCATCATTTTGAACTTGTTACTGTTCAAAAAATTGAAACAGACTCTTATAAGAAGTAGGTAAATAATGTTGTGGCTGATTCACATTGAGTTGCTAGTTCAACAATAGATTTGTATGCATATGCAGAAGCTCAGGGTCTAGCTCCCAAGCCCATCATCAGAACTTGGGAAGAGCCTGTCCACAACAAGCACAGAACATGTCTTGGATATGACAAGGAGTTGTCCTTTCATATTATGGACTACTCCAAGCCCATCAAATTTCAGAGTGTTGGATTTCTTCATGACAGTTCACGTTCGGTTGTTCCAGATCCTGATCCTCTTCCACAACAGCAACAACATATTGTAAAATTCCAACACTGTGATTGAGTTGGCCATATGAAATATCACTATTACCATATTCACCCATGCAAGAACTGTGGTTGGAACACCCATTCTTCACACAGATGCTTCAGGAAAAAGCCTCCTACAAGAAAAAATATTCGTCTTCGATGGATTGCTTCTTTGAAATGGGCATAAACAACCAAGAAGATTTTTAAGTCACATGTCAGAACTTGTTCTAAAGTATTGAGAAAACTTGCAGTTGAGATTTCGCCATCATCTCACCTTGTACCTGGCAGGGGGGAAAAATGATGGTCATCTACAAGCTTCGAAGCCACGTTAAGTGAGCTTGAGCCACAATCTCTCATTCTAGATTCAGAGTTGTAGCCAGAGACACAACAGTTCAAGCGAGCCTGAGCCACAACTTGTCATTCCAGATTCAGATTTTTAGCCAGAGACACGGATGCCCATGAGCATTACTTTGGTTGGTGGACAACCTTAAACCATATATGCAATATTGATATTATTCCTCTTCAAAGAATTCAGGACACTTCCTCTAGCAGAAGATTTTAGATTCTTGCTAGCTTTGATAGAGTTCCAAGAAATGCATTAATCATTCCAGTGTTGGTGGTCATCTTTAAACCATCACAGGTTGTAGACCTCCCTTCTTCTAGGTTGAAGGTATCCCTCTTCAAATATTAGGGACACTTACTCTAGCAGAAGCCCTCAGCTTCTTGCCAGATTTGGAAGAGTTCTGGGAACTACACTAAGCATTCCAGTGTTGGTGGTGATCCTTAAACCACCTCTTTATGCCAACATTTTAGAGAGATAATTAAACCTAAGTGTTGCCATGCATACTTTGTAGATTTGTATTACAACTCTCTTCTTGGACTCACACATACCCCTTCGGATTAAGGGGGGGAATGTTGGACACCTATTCCTCTATGGCTAGGTGTAGAGGACGAACGAACATAGGAAGTCCAAGAGACCCTGGAATATGGAATCCAAGGGTCACTCCATGTATGATAAACATGTATCATTTTGAGTAATAGCACATCAAAGGTTTATATTTCGCATGTGCCTTGTGTATTTACCGTGCTCACCATTGTTGAGTTTAAAAAGAAGAACTAATTTTGGAAAATTTCAAATGCTTCACTTAGAAAATTGAGAAATGGAGGTAGATATACTAAAAATATATATATTTATAATTTTTTTTATTAAATGAATAAAGAAATTCCAATTTTTGTAGTAGTATGGTGTGTTTTCTTGAAATAATCGATTAAATACAATAGTTTTATAGAAATAAGATTAAAATATAAATTTTAAATTTTAAATTATTATATTATAAAAATTATAAAAATAAATTTAAAATAAATTATTTTAAAAAATTTGACAGTATTGTATTTTATTAACCATTTATAGAAATATATTTAACCACACATTATAACTATATCATACATATTTCAAATGGAAATACTTAAACACTTAAATTATAATATATAATATATAATTAAGTTTTTCCAACATTATTTCATGATTTAACATAACTTTGAAATTTTGCACACAAACATATGCTCACATAGTATAATTAGCAAAGAAGTAAGTGATCCATCATCCCAACATCATTTATTTTTTTACAAAGAATAAACATCACATAGTTTAATTAGGGAAATTGGATTAGAGGATCATGAACCACATATCCACATACTTGCAATTCAAACACTTCAAGTATGTGCACTAGATTCACCTTGCACATGCTATCACTACTAACCAATTTTCCTTACTAACCATTACAAGTATCTAGAGTAACTTCTTATATTTTACTTTGGAATTTTGCACACAAACATACTCTCACATAGTATAATTATGAAATAAGTAAGTTTCCCATAATCCACACATCATTTATATTCTTTCAAGGAACAAACATCACATAGTTTAACTAAGGTAATTGTAAAGGATAAGCACATATCGACATCAATTCACACTTTTTATGGTCACAATTTCACTTGCACATACATTCACCCCACAAAATAAGCTTACTTAAAATTTATATGAAGGGTATCCTCTTTCTGAAATATTTGTACCTAATTTATTTGAGGTTATAATTTGTTGAACACCCTAAGTGAAGAAAAGACTTTCTAAAAACAACCTCAACTTGAACACACTAAATTCCCTAGAGGGGCCAGATGTTAATTCATAGTTCAAGCTAGGACCATGGAAATATGCAACACATAAGCTATCATGGTTTTTTTTCATATTGAAACATATACAATTGTCTTTTAGGGAGCATAAATTCTGACATTATCTAGTGACAGATATGGTACATGGAAAGAAACCTATGAATGGGGTAAGGCCTAGGTGGAAGATTATCACAAACCTTCATGTTGTATCTTGACACATGGTAGGGGTTCTGGGTCCAAAAGTAACAACCAAAAGTTCAGATTCATTCATTCCCATTGGACGTAGGTAACTAATTGGCCAAATCTTAGGGCATCTTTCCCTATAGGTTGAGGTGCGGGAGCACTAAGACTAGAGGTGATATTGGCCAAGCTACTGAAAGTGTCTCTAAATCTTTTGAGATGTAGTCCTAATACATTTGGCCATTATAACACTCTCCATACCTTGGTTGATTTTTTTGTTTTTTTAAGTGTTGTCAGTGACATTTATGATGTGGATCAAGTACCCTATTATAAAATATTCACAAGGCATAGTTACTCCTTGAGCAGAAGGATGTTAGGTATTTTTAGGAATTTTTTTCATACACAAAAACTTATATAATTTTTTTTATATTGTTTCACACATTATAATTAAAGGGAAAATTAACCATTTATTTTTCTCTTTGTTTCTTATTTGTGATTCATTTTTTTTTTCTAAAGAAAAATTATGTGTTCATGTGGCTTACAAATGTAACAATATCAAGTGTTGTTGAATTTTTTTCTTTATTTCCAACTAATTTATTTCTCAAAATATAAGTCTTGTCATTAGTTACAGGTTTCATATAGATTATGTCATCTTTAGGTGCCTCCTACATACAATTCACATCATCTGAAAATTATTTTACCTTTTATACACGTTGAGTGTTTTTACCTTTGGTCGTATTTTGAACCACCCTTTTTGTTGACATTGGGATCGATACTTTTAATAGTAAACTATTTTTAGACCATATTTCTCAGATCTTGAAACCCTTTACTTGTCATGTTTCAATTTAGAACCCTTGGTCAATGTCAACTTATTCTACCTAGCTTCAAATTCTCAACTTATTTTTTATTTAACTTATCCCTAGGGTTTGTGACTAGAACCCTAGGGTTTTCAAAATGGTTTTTGTTGACTAAGGAGGAATTATTTTACCTTTCATCATATTTCGAATCACCCCTTTTGTTGACACAGGGACCAATACTTTTACTGGTGTTCTCTTCTTTGGCCCATCTTTCCCTGATCTTGAAACCCTTTTCTTTTCATGTTTAAACCTAGAACCCTTGGTCCATGTCAAAGTATACTACCTAGATTTCTACTATCGAATCATATCAAGACCTTCCACCTATGGTGATTTCTTGAATAAACATGTGTATATAAATATACTATTCACTTTTCTTATGATGATGATTCAATTGAATTACAAGTATATTTTGTATTCCACTATGCAGGGATGGAAATTGAGAAACCACATGAGGGAGAAGACACATCCCATCAAGATGATCAACTAGATGATGTTCAAGATATGACCTATGGACCTGATCAACCACTAGAGGAACCTATGTCCTATCAAGTTGATCAAATATCACTATGAGAACAATATGTTCCACATCAAGCTAATTAACCACTAGAGGAAGAATATTTTCCCTATCAAGTTGAGAAACCACCGGAAGAACGAACTATTTCCTCTCAAGTTGGACGATAATAGGGAGTTGCAGTTGTTTGGAAAGGGGTGGACCATTTAGAGAAAATTTTGATAAAAACACAATAAATGATATTGGCGATCCTATCCCTACTCACACTATTATAGACTAATACAATAACAACATTCAAAAATATTTTTGGAAACATTCAGTTGTTGCACAAGCTCAGATATTACATGATTTCACCAAACATAATAAACTAAAAAATACCATAAAGCTTTTGGGTGTCCAAGATACTAAAAGAGGAAATACACATATCAATGTCACTGAAAATATATCAAAGGAATTGACTATGTTTGGAAAATCAAGAAAACTCAATGTTCAAGTTGTGCGTAGGTCAATTACAACTGCTTTTGTTGCACCAAGTACATCAAGACAATAAAATTTGGAAACAATGTCAAAGTTTCTTCATGTATCAAGAAACAAATTCCAAAATCATATGAAATTGATGGTTCAAGTATATGAAAATGATGAATCTACTTTTTGGGATCTTATCACCAGTAAACCATGCCAAGAAAGGATTACAACATGAATCAATGCACTTATGGTACAGTTTTGGGAGAGTCATTCTCGTGCTATTCCAGATAGAAAGCATGTTGTATGACATCACATTGTTAAAGGTGAGTATGTGGAACATGCTATGAACACTGTAGAAATGAAAAAAATTGCACTATTTGAGGAATTCCAAGAAAGAAATCACCATGTGAAGATATACATGAGAATTTTTCATAAATTGAAACCATGGTAGATTATGCCTAATACAATCCATGACATGTGCTGTTTCTGATATCATGTTGAATTTTAGCTTTATTATGATAATTTCTGGGAATTTTACAACAATAACTATCATGGAATCCATCCCCCTCCTACAATGCACAATTTTGTTTCATTAATATTATGCAAAAGGGAGCCAAAACAATTATTTTACAAGAAAATATGTATAGGTGGGGGAAGATGCACTGAATGTGGTGATTTTTCATTGTTTCATAGGTACTTTCTTATTGATCACAACTAGTCTGGGATGTCATATGTCACCATCACATGGAAGCATTATGAGTATGTCATGGGAAATCAACCATCTTCTTCAACTATGGTGCCTAAGAGGATATACTATGTTGAGGATTAGATTCTTATTTCACAATTCATATGGGCGTTTTGACACCATATCTATAAATATATCAAATGCTCACATAGGTCTAGGTGGAAAGCATATGAATTTAAATATTTTGTGAAGTATTCCAGCCAGACATAGTCTTATAAATGGAGGAATTTTCTGAGAATTACACATTTTCTCGTGAATAAGAGATACAGAGTGAGTATTATCACTTAAACCAAGTGGTCATATTCATACATGTTCTATATAGATATGCACAATTGAATATTGATGGTAGGGATAACATTTACAAGCCACGTGATGTGATGTAAGGAGTATGACTTTTACACTAGTGATGATCGCCAACATCGCACATTATTTGTGCAACATTTCTTTGACCTGATTTATGAATCATTAAAAAAAATGGCATATCATTCATAAAGCATTGAATATGTTCAGATGGTTTTGAAGGGAAGTTCAAGTCAACACATAATTTTTATTGGTTAATCCAAATACACAAGAGGACAAAAATTCAACATACTTGGAGCTAATTTGAAACATAACATGGAAAGGGTGAGCATGATTGTGCAAGTGCTTGTCTGAAGTGATAAATTAGGAGGTACCAAATTAGTCGTGATTTAGATCAACTCAAATCATCACTAGATGTGGTAAACTGATGTAGACCCCATTTAGTACATGAAGGTTGTGAATCTATTAGGCCTATGCTTAGGTTCTTCTGGAATGTTGAACTTAGCAATGTGAATAGATCCATTCCTTGGTATTGTAATATTGTAGAAAGAAAAAGGAAATTACACTCAGTGCAGAGCAAAGACATGGGGGAAATATTTTCCATCGAAACAAGATAACTCACATGTTTTTGTGAGTTTTGCATTGGTATTGATGGTTTTATACTTGATCACTATGAAAAACATAGGTATGTGTAAGGATGGAAATATGTCCCTCTTAATCCAAAGGGAACTCATTAAATTCCAATATGGAAAGAGATGCATGATGAAAAGGCCATCATTTCACTTAATCATGATTGACTCTCTGATCTTGTAATGGAAGGTATGTGGCCCATCTATCATTTAAAATTTCATCTATAAAATGAAATATTGAACGTATTTAACTAATACATATTTTTTATTTTGGTTATAGGTGATGTTTTCTATGTCATGCCTCTCATATGAAATAAACATAATGTAGCCTAGTATTTAATGCGATGCACACAAGTGAAGTGTCTAGAGTAACAACCTCAACTTGAACACACTAAATTCCCAAGAGGGGCCAGATGTTAATTCATAGTTCAAGCTAGGACCATGGAAATATGCAACACATAAGCTATCATGGTTGTTTTTCATATTGAAACATATACAATCGTCTTTAGGGAACATAAATTTTGACATTATCTAGTGACAGATATGGTACATGGAAAGAAACCTATGAATGGGGTAAGGCCGAGGTGGAAGATTATCACAGACCTTCATGTTGTATCTTGACACGTGGTAGGGGTTCTGGGTCCAAAATTAACAACCAGAAGTTCAGATTCATTCATTCCCATTGGACGTAGGTAACTTATTGGCCAAGTCTTAGGGCATCTTTCCCTATAGGTTGAGGTGCGGGAGCACTAAGACTTGAGGTGATATTGGCCAAGCTACTGAAAGCGTCTCTAACTCTTTTGAGATGTAGTCCTAATACGTTTGGCCATTATAACACTCTCCATACCTTGGTTTATTTTTTTGTTTTTTTAAGTGTCGTCAGTGACATTTATGATGTGGATCAAGTACCCTATTATAAAATCTTCAGAAGGCACAGTTACTCCTTGAGGAGAAGGATGTTAGGTCTTTTTTATGAATTTTTTTCATACACAAAAACTTATATAATTTTTTTTATATTGTTTCACACATTATAATTAAAGGGGAAATTAACCATTTATTTTTCTCTTTGTCTTTTATTTGTGATTCATTTTGTTTTCCTAAAGCAAACTTATGTGTTCATGTGGCTTACAAATGCAACAATATCAAGTGTTGTTGAATTTTTTGCTTTCTTTCCAACTAATTTATTTCTCAAAATATAATTCTTGTCATTAGTTACAAGTTTCATATGGATTATGTCATCTTTAGGTGCCTCCTACATATAATTCACATCATTGTGAAAATTATTTTACCTTTTATACACATTGAATGTTTTTACCTTTGATCATATTTTGAACCACCCTTTTTGTTGACATGGGGATTGATACTTTTAATAGTAAACTATTTTTCGACCATATTTCTCGGATCCTGAAACCATTTAATTTTCATGTTTCAATTTAGAACCCTTGGTCATTGTCAACTTATTCTACCTAGCTTCAAAGTCTCAAATTATTTTTTATTTAACTTATCCCTAGGGTTTGTGACTAGAACCCCAGGGTTTTCAAATTTATTTTTATTGACTAAGGAGGAATTATTTTACCTTTCATCATATTCTGAATCACCCCTTTTGTTGACACAAGGACCAATAATTTTACTGGTGTTCTCCTCTTTGGCCCATCTTTCCCTGAGCTCGAAACCCTTTTCTTTTCATGTTTAAACTTAGAACCCTTGGTCCCTGTCAACTTATACTACATATATTCGTACTATCGAATCATATCAAGACTTTCCACCTATGGTGATTTCTTAAATAAACATGTGTATCTAAATCTACTATTCACTTGTCTCTTGATGATGATTCAATTGAATTACAAGTATATTTTGTATTCCACTATGCATGGATGGAAATTGAGAAACCACATGAGGGAGAAGACACATCCCATCAAGATGATCAACCAGATGATGTTCAAGATATGCCCTATGGACCTGATCAACCACTAGAGGAACCTATGTCCTATCAAGCTGATCAAATATCATTATGAGAACAATATGTGCCACATCAAGCTAATTAACCACTAGAGGAAGAATATTTTTCCTATCAAGTTGAGAAACCATTGGAAGAACAAACTATTTCCTCTCAAGTTGGAGGATAATAGGGAGTTGCAGTTGTTTGGAAAGGGGTAGAAAATTTAGAGAAAATTTGGATAAAAACACAATAAATTATCTTGGCGATCCTATCCCTACTCACACTATTAGAGACTACTACAATAACAACATTCAAAAATATTTTTTGAAACATTCAGTTGTTGCACAAGCTCAGATACTACATGATTTTACCAAACATAAGAAACTAAAGAATACCATAAAGCTTTTGGGTGTCCAAGATGCTAAAAGAGGACATAAACATATCAATGTCACTAAAAATATATCAAAGGAATTGACTATGTTTGTAAAATCAAGAAAACTCAATGTTCGAGTTGTGCGCAGTTCAATTACAATTGCTTTTGTTGCACCAAGTACATCAAGACAATAAAAGTTGGAAACAATGTCAAAGTTTCTTCATGTATGAAGAAAAAAATTCCAGAATCATATGAAATTCATGGTTCAAGTATATGAAAGTGATGAATCTACTTTTTGGGATCTTATCACTAGGAAACCATACCAAGAAAGGCTTACAACATGAATTTACGCACTTATGGTAGAGCTTTGGGAGAGTCGTTCTCGTGCTATTCCTGATAGAAATCATGTTGTATGACATCACATTGTTAAAGGTGACTATGTGGAACATGCTATGAACATTGTAGAAATGAAAAAAATTGCACTGTTTGAGGAATTACAGGAAAGAAATCACCATGTGAAGATATACATAAGGATTTTTCATAAATTGAAACCATGGTATATTATGCCTAATACAATCTGTGACATGTGTTGTTTTCGATATCATGTTGAATTTTGGATTTATTATGATACTTTCTGGGAATTTTACAACAATAACTATCATGGCATCCATCCCCCTCCTACAATGCACAATTTTGTTTCATTAATATTATGCATAAGGGAGCCAAAACAGTTATTTTACAAGAAAATATGTATAGGTGGGAGAAGATGCACTGAATGTGGTGATTTTGCATTGTTTCATAGGTACTTTATTATTGATCACAACTAGTCTGGGATGTCATATGTCACCATCACATGGAAGAATTATGAGTATGTTGTGAGAAATCAACCATCTTCTTCAACTATGGCGCCTAGGAGGATATACTATGTTGAGGATTAGATTCTTATTTCACAATTCATATGGGTGTTTTGACACCATATCTATAAATATATCAAACACTCACACAGGTCCAGTAGGAAAGCGTATGAATTTAAGTATTTTGTGAAGTATTCCAGCCAGACACAATCTTATAAATGGAGGAATTTGCTGAGAATTACACATTTTCTCGTCAAGAAGAGATACAGAGTGAGTATTATCACTTAGACCAATTGGTCATATTCATACATGTTCTATATAGATATGCACAATTGAATATTGATGGTAGGGATAACATTTACAAGCCACGTGATGTGATTTAAGGAGTATGACTTTTACACTAGTGATGATCGCCAACATCGCACATTATTTGTGCAACATTGCTTTGACTTGATTTATGAATCATTAAAAAAAATGGCATATCATTCATAAAGCATTGGATATGTTCAAATGGTTGTGAAGGGAAGTTCAAGTCAACACATAATTTTTATTGGTTAATCCAACTACACAAGAAGACAAAAAATCAACATACTTGGAGCTAATTTGAAACATATCATGGAAAGGGTGAGCATGATTGTGCAAGTGCTTGTCTGAAGTGATAAATTAGGAGGTACCAAATTAGTCATGATTTAGATCAACTCAAATAATCACTAGAGGTGGTAAACTGATGTAGATCCCATTTAGTAAATGAAGGTTGGGAATCTTAGGCATATGCTTAGGTTCTTCTGGAATGTTTAACTTAGCAATGTGAATAGATCCATTCCTTGGTATTTTAATAAGAAAAATGAAATTACACTCAGCGTAGAGCAAAGACATGGGGGAAATATTTTCCATCGAAACAAGAAAACTCACATGTTTTTGTGAGTTTTCATTGGTATTGATGGTTTTATACTTGATCACTATGAAAAACATAGGTATGTGTAAGGATGGAAATATGTCCCTCTTAATCCAAAGGGCACTCATTAAATTCCAATATGGAAAGAGATGCATGATGAAATGGCCATCCTTTCACTTAATCATGATTGAGTCTTTGATCTTGTAATGGGAGGTATGTGGCCCATATATCATTAAAAATTTCATCTATAATTTGAAATATTGAACGTATTTAACTAATACATATTTTTTATTCTGGTTATAGGTGATGTTTTTGATGTCACACCTCTCATAGGAAATAAACATAAAGTATCCTAGTATTTAATGTGATGCACACAAGTGAAAAGTAGGTTCGCAAGACCATATGAAGAAGGAAAATTCACATACCAAATTGGTGACATGATTGTGATGGGCCATTTTTTTTAAAGGTTAAAAAAAAGGTTGATCACATCATTTATATAGATTTCATGCTCAAATTTATATATTCTTCATGCAATCATCTAATCATAGTAGCTCGAATCAATCTCATATAAATCAAAACAAAGAATGGTGGACGAAGGAGATGGAAGATGATAGAATCAAACAATGGATGTATTATGGAGACTTTAATTCCTATGAGCCATTGGCTAGATGAGTAGATGATGCAAATGGCAAGCCCTAAAGTCGAGTCTATAGAAATCAAGTGTAATCTAATCTAGTATAAGAGAACTCAAATATATGAATTTTTAATCTATAAATGTGATAGTTGAATACTATTGTAATTTTGTAATTTTGAATAGAGAAATGTTTCCCTCTGATGTAGGATGGATTCATAATGGTAGACATATATTTTATATAAGATTTAGTCTCCTTCAGGTGCTTAAGTTTCTAAAGTACACCAAATTTCAAGGAGGTTTTATTTTTAGGGATAGAATCCTTATGTGAACCCCATAGATCTAAAATTTAATTAAAGTTTAGAATCAATAGGGATTTAGATTTAAATTTAATTAAAATATTAGATCTCAATTTGTTTAAATGTCATATGGGTTATGAAAAACATCGAAATATTTTTATGTTATTAATAAATTCCATGTGTTAGTTTGATATAAAGCATGGAAAGTGTTACACACATGCTTCATATTGGATTGTAAAAAGTAAAAAACAAACACACACGCACACACGCACACACACACACACACACACACACACACACATCATGTTATGATTATTATGCTCTTTTAGATAACCTCAAAAGAAAAATGGACAAAACTTATTTGTAGTTTACATCTTTACATCTTTTAAAATCATTCTAATTTAACATACATTGATTGTGCACTAAAAGACACTTTCTACAAGCCAATATGATAACTAAAAATTTTATTTTGTAAAATTTTACTTCTTGAATGTTCTTAATTGGAGGTCCTAAGAGAAGGAATTGATTGAAATACTTGGATAGGAAATGCAATTTAGGAAAGTGCATAAAATTATAGAAACATATCATTAATTATTTAAATTAACATACATTGATTACACTAAAAGACACTTTTTACAAGTTCAATATTAAATTTACGTACACATGATCATATTTTAGGTCTAAGTATCAAAGTGACTTGCATCATAGTAATATCAAGTACTTATTTCCTTAGCCTCTGAAAATAGAAATAAAAAATGTTATTTTGTAAAATTTTACTTCTTGAATGTTCTTAATTCTAGGTCTTAAGTTATTGAGTTTATTGAAATATTTGGATAGCCAAATAAATTTAGAAAAGTTCATAAAATTATATAAAAATATCTAAAAACATATCATTAATTTTTTTTTGGTATATTAAATTCCAATACATATGATTTATATCATGTTATGACTAAGCTCTTGTAGATGATCTCAAAAGAAATAAATTTAATACACTTATTTGTTGAACATTACTAGTTGAATATGTCTTTTAAAATTTAATTTAAAACATATTTCAATCATATTTGTGTTCTTTAATTGAACCATGAATATATATTTTAGTTCATTTTAAGTACAGAAGTGGCTTGCATTATAGTCTAAGATTGTACTAATTTTCTTAGCTTATTTATCGAGAACTTGTCAAAATTGTTATCTTGTGATTTATGTATGATAATAAACTGTCCATATGGAAATATACACAAATTACATTATACATGAACATCCACAAATTGAAATAACAAGCATCCATAAACTGAAATAATTTGCATGCATCCATAACTATTCATATATGAAAATATACAAATTTTTTACATCATATGTGAATGTGCCCTATGAAATGGGCCTAAAAATATACAAACTGTCTATGATCCGCTCTAGAAGGTATCACTTCTACAACTCTTATATTTGTTCCACTGTGCAGAGTGAGCATCCATAATTTGGTACTACACTCTAAAACATTCAAATTAAAATTAATTAGAACATTATTTGTACAAAATAAACAATCTAGAAATAAATTATTTTGAATTGTGCATTTAATTATTCCCCTACACGTGACTCATATGAGTGAAAATGGAAGTCATGTGGGATGGGTATCTGATCAATTTGGGTTTGATTCTCTACTAGTTATGGCCCAATGCCTCTATACCTAGAATCCCACTCATGTGTCCAAATAACTACAACATCAACACCCTCTACGGCCCAGGACTATGTACTCAATGGCAAAGAAAAATTATAATTAGTTACAAATTAATTAAGATGCATGCATGTAATATAAAAAAAAAAAAAATTGAAATCTTAGGAATACAAAAAATTACCTCAACTTCTAGTCCATTTGTATATGCATAGTTACTCTCCTCCATATGAGTGTTATGAGGTGGAGGAGATTGAGCCACAAAAATATTCACTAGAGGAGGTTGCTCTTGTTGGTCAACTTTCCCGTCAGATGACCTCAGAATATCATCTGTGTATGTTATGTATAATTTATTAAGTATTAGTTAAATATAGTTGTCTTAGGTTATTAATGTGGAAGGGCATGATCAATGATCATGCCTCTTCGCTAAGGGATACCATAAGGCTGCATTTAAAACCTTGGTGATCCCCACTTGTAATCATCTCATCTTTTATCAATAATAATATATACTTATTCAGGTTTACCAGATTTTTTACACTCAATTGGTATCAGAGAAGTCGCTCTTTAGGATCTATGTGATCATCGAGAGATTAAAGAATTACAAAGGAAATTGTAGATTTTTTTAAAAAACCAAGTGCTTGTGGGCAGCAACATTTGTTAAAAAAAAAAAAAAAAATTGCAGATCCTTCCTCCCCGCCATCCCTTCCTTCCCATTCCACACACTACCCTCTCGACCCTCATGACCTCACCTCACATACCTCAACCTAACCCCCTCCCTACGCTCTCCCTTCAACCCACACACAGTTATACGCAGCCACTTGCACAGACTTCACTCCCCCAATGCCCTCACTCGGCCTTCGGCCTCGCCCTACCCAACCCCCTCTCCTCTTTGCACAGCCCTCAACACAACAATCACACTTGCGCATAGTTTCCCTCCCCCTCACACTATCCTCACTTGAAATCAACCCTCACATCACTTAGCCCCCTCCTCATAGCCCTCCCCTCATGCTCGCCCTCAATCCCATACGCTCCACCCCCCGCTCACTCCACCTGCCTCCGCTCTTACACTCAAAACCCTCACCCCTCTCGACTCACCTCGCCTTCCCCCTTGCTCACACCCTCCACCCTCACTCTTGTGGCTCCCACACAACGCTCAACCCCGCTAAACCTCACCTCACAACTCTTCCTTGCGCTCAATGCTCTCCCTAACTCACGGCCCCTCACCACCTCCGCTCCCTCGCCCTCACTCACCCCGCCCTTCACTCACCTGCACTCTCCCCAACTCATGCTATCCCACCTCCCCTCCTCCCTGTCGGTCTGCTGTCCCCACAACAACACACACGAAAAAAAAGAGTGCATTTTTTTTTAAATATTTTGAACCATCGTGTCCCCTTCATTTGGTGTGGGACGTTCAAAATTAAAAATCGATTTTTAATATAAAAAAAAAACATATATATATATATATATATATATATATATATATATATATATATATATATATATATATATATATATATATATATATATATATATATATATATATATATTCAAATTATATATAAATTTTAATTTAAAACTAATTTTCATATAAAAATTAGTTAAAATAATAATAATAATAATAATTATTATTATTATTTAAATAAAAAAAGGAAAAGGAAAAAAAAGTGGCAAAAAAATATTCACCACCA
Organism: Pinus albicaulis; assembly: GCA_034641835.2. Taxonomy (NCBI): domain Eukaryota; kingdom Viridiplantae; phylum Streptophyta; class Pinopsida; order Pinales; family Pinaceae; genus Pinus; species Pinus albicaulis. The sequence continues at coordinate 855,357,168 of CM076578.1, forward strand.
CATGCGCGTTCAATGACGTCATCAATATCTATGGCCGATTTCCAAAAAAAATTGCTGGATCTTAAGAGAAAGATCAGCAATAATTCTGAAGACTTCAGCAAAATATTAGTCGATCTCGAGGGGTCAGTTGCAGGAAACTCCAATGATATCGAAAAACTTCAAGATACGACAAATCGAATAGAAAGAAAAATGTGGCTAAATCATCACGAGGCCACAAAAAATCTTAAACAAGCAATGAAAAAGATGATAGAACTCTGCAAGAAGATAAGCCAGACAAAACAACCCATATCCCCTAATATGGAACAAAATCAACAGAACAATTCCACAGATTCAGGGAACTTAGAAGAGCATTAGGAAAAAACTGATTCCCCACATCATCACGAAGATAGTAATGCAGATTCTCAAAATAAGCAGCTCTGGAATGAAATTGCTAATCAATACCCCTTTCTCGTCCCACTGTTAGCATATCATCAAAGAGAAAAAATTGAGTTACCCAAGTTTGACGGTAATGAAAAAAATAATGTTGCATGGCTTAATAAAGCCGAAGAATATTTTGAGATTTATGACATTAATAGTGATGATGAAAAAATTAAGCACGCTTCCATGAAAATGGAAAGAGAAGCATATAATTGGTATATGTGGTGGAAAAAGACGACGCTTGCTATTAGTTGGACAAAATTTAATGATGCATTCTTTAAAATATTTCAAGGTATAAAAGAAGAAATTTGTTTTTCAACATTCATCAAATTACGCTAAAAAGGAGATGTGGATGAGTACACTCGAGAATGGGAGACCTTAGCGACACGTGTAGCTGGATTGTTAGAATCTCGTTTAATCCAGTCTTTCATCTCAAGAATTAAACCCCATATACAAGAAGAGTTCGAACTTCATGACATTACATCAGTAGAACTAGCAAGGCAAAAGGCAAAAGCTGCTGAAAAGAAATTTGAAAGGTTATCTTGGTCAAAATTAGAAAGATTATATTCGAGACAAAGATTTCCTCAATCTGAAAATATAGATAACACAAAATATGTCCCACCCCATCTTCGTGAAGAATAAAAAACTAACGTGGAAATACAAAGGATGAGAGAGGGCAAGTGCAAACGTTGCGGTGAAAAATGGGACCCTAAGCATAGGTGCGCAAAAGGAAACGACACAGAGAATATGTATAACTATGAAGCAACTAATGAATCTAACAATGATGAATCGAATTTAGCCACCCCAGAGTTCCCTCCAGAACTAGATGATGGAAGCATTATGCAAATGTCCTTATCAGCTATGACAGGAATATCACAATCTCACACACTTAAACTAAAAGTACATATTAAGAAGAAAAACATAATGGTTCTCCTTGACACTGGAAGTACCCACAATTTCTTAGATTCGACCATGGAAAAAGGACTCAACATCTTTACGTTTCCCATGCCCAATATGAAGGTAATGGTGGCCAATGGTAAGAAAATTGAGAAGGTAGGGAAATGCCATAAAGTCAAATTGCAAATTCAAAATTTTAATTTAGAATCTCCATTCTACACCATGCCATTACAAGGAGTAGATGTGGTCTTAGGAATTCAATGGCTACAAACCTTAGGTACCTATTATGCCAACCATCAGAAGCAGTTTATAAGCTTTAAATGGGAAGGGCGGAAGCACAATCTGTATGGATTCCAAGCCCTAGGAAATCAAATCATATCATCACCTCAGATGATGAAGATGATTCGAAAAGGAGCACTAGCCTCTATAGTACAATTTCATCAGTTAGAAATGTTATCTACAAAAGGAACCACAAAGAATCACCAGAAGTACAAGGACTAGTTCAGGAACACGAAAAAGTATTCCAAGAACTGCCAATAAAAATTCCTCTTAATAGGGAAATCGAACATACAATAAAATTCAAGGCAGAATCAGACCCTGTCAACATCAGATCTTATCACTATCCTCATCACCAAAAGATTGAACTTGAGAAGATGCTCCACGATCTTTTAAAAATGTGGGAAGCAAGAGCTGCCTCTCGGGAAACCCAAGCATTTGTCAACAATGTCCATCATTATGCATGCTTTGAGGACAAATCAACTTTAAGAGAGGGGCAATGTTATGTATAATTTATTAATTATTAGTTTTAAATATAGTTGTCTTAGGTTATTAATGTGGAAGGGCATGATCAACGATCATGCCTCTTCGCTAAGGGACACCATAAGGCTATATTTAAAGCCTTGGTTATCCCCACTTGTAATCATCTCATCTTTTATCAATAATAATATATACTTATTCAAGTTTACCAATGTTTTTACACTCCGGTGTAGTTGGGTTATGCATGCATTTTATCATGAAATTATCGTTGGGCCACTAATTTGTCATTATTATTATCACTTTTTAACATCTATTTCATCCATTTCTACCATTATTTATCACACCATTTATCATATAATTCCATTTCATTATTATTTATGCTCTTATGGATAAGTAATACTTGTTTTCCTTTATTTATAATAAACTAAAGATTATTATGCATGATTTTTCAAATGATGGTTTATAAATGATTTTGCTATAACATCACTCATGATTTTAGCCTCCAATATCTCTTTCATATTCCAAATTTGATCTTCAAGTCATAATAAAATATTGCAACTCATAAATTCATTGGGATAAAAATTCACAGTTTTGCGTTGGACGTTCGGGGAAAATGAAGATGATTCTTGAAAATCTGAGACACAAGTTCTGTGCAGAACGAGCCAAATTAGTTTTTGTTCAATAGATTTCTAAAATTCACTTCAGAGTGAGAGAAACACAAGGTTCTTCAAAGGTTATTTTTTGAGATTTGTGGCTATGGTCGTTTTCCAAATTATCCCAATTGCAATACAAGATTACAATTATTCTAGGTGAATCATGATGGAGAGATCTTTGAGATATGATCTTGTTTATTGAGATTATGTAATCAATCCAAAATTGTAATGGAAATTATTTCGTAACCAATTTAGTTGTAATTTATATTTTCTCTCTCTGTATTTAAATGAAAATAGAGATCATAGAAGAGGGGATGAATAATTTTTGAATTTGAGGAAAAGATAAGAAGTTCATTTTGGTGTAATTATTTCTCATATATTTTAATGAAGGAAGTTATCAATTGAGTTCTACATCTATTATTTGTAATCTAATCTGAATTATTTTTCAAGGAAGAACTAAGCCTTGGGCAGTTGGGCCTACTAACTTGTATGAGGTGTTGCCTTGAAAATATAAGTATTTTATTTATGTGCTTGTTTATTTTAATTTCAAATGATTTTCCTTGAAGTAACTTTCATTTCTTCAAGTAATTTTTTGGTTAATGTATTTTCTAGATTTTTTGTTTCCTACAATTTCTAGATTTCATTTAATTCACTTCTCTAGATTAGAAATTGAATTATGTTGGGTGCAATAGGTTAAACTTCCAATTCAACAAGGTGGGTTTAATTTAGTTTTTATTCAATTCATGTGATTAGTATAATTATTTTTCTTGTCATTTACTTTCTTCTTTTTAAATTTAGTATTGATTTTCAAGTCTTACATTTTATTTCTTGTTGAATAAGATTGATAGTGTAGAACCCAATCATGTAGAACCAATGTTAGTTGTTGTTAGTTTCTTGCATATATTTAGTTGATTGCCTTGAAAGAAAAAGACACTCCTTGGCCCTTGGGTTGAAATTAATGTTGAGGTGATTAGTTGTTGTTTTTATTAAGCAATTAATTTTCGCAACATTTTGGCGTCGTTGTTAGGGAGGCAGTCAAATAGAATTAGCACACTAATATTTGGTTCTAGATGCATTCCTTACTCTAATACGGTTGGATATTAAATATGGAAGGTAAAATCCTACGCACACACCCTATCTAACTTGTGGTGAGTTCTTCCCTCTGTATATAATTTCACGTCACATAGCATGCATGAATAAAAGTAGGAATATTAGAGGTAAAAATTTGAAGAAATAATATCATTTCACTCAAGTGGTGATGTAAGTACCACCATTCCATTAACCAATTGATAGGAACATTTGAAGGAATATCCTCAAAGTATCACATGAAGAACATCTTCTATTTTGGGAAGAAATGGCGCATAATACTACTTTTGAATCCCCTATCTGAGATCCAGGAGGAGTTACATAAATGCACATCATTCCCCCATCTTTCTAGGTCCCTATAATGCTATTGTATCCCCTTATTGTTAATGTTGTGCCCATGTAGTCCGCATATTTTTATTATTGTGCCCCATATAAGCTCACTATTGTTATTTTTGTGTGCTTACATTGTTATTGTTATGTCGACTACGATTATATTGTGACCCCTTGGACTCCTATATATAGAAAGGAGGTTTTGTCATTTGTATCTTCCAAGAATTTTTCATTTATGAATGTAAAGAAGGCTCCCCCCTCGAAGAGTTTGATTTCTATGTCGTTGATTTATATTTTCTTCTATTTTGTGATCTGGTTTCATAACATTTGGTATTAAAGCTTGGAATTCTAGGGTTTTGCTTAAGCTAACAGGCCATCGTGGAATTTTCCCTATAAATATTTTTTTGCAACGTTTTAGAAGCTGAAAAAAACATCCATTTAAGACAAAATCATGAGGAACTTCGTGTAAAAAATTCAGATCTTGGTTTGCTATATGTTCGGAGATATGATTTGAGGAATTTAGGGATTTTGCAGGCTCCAAAATTACATCTCAAATAGGTGGTTAGGGGAAAATATTCATAACTTTCGTTTCATACATCGCATTGGAATTTTTAAAAAAATTGCTGAAATTGCACTAAGTTTAGGTTTGTGCGTATCGATTGCAGAGGCCCAAGGAAGAAACAGTGACATGTGGAACATCGTGCAATTTTTATATACAGAACCAGTCCACAATTAGGTAATTTTGGGAGATTGGGCATAAATTTGTCTTGAAGAATCCAAATGAGGTCTGACATGTGCCATTGGAAAGAAAACTATGAGGGATACTACAGAACTGAATATAAAATATTTGGGATCCAAAATTACAAAGATGGATTTTATAAATTATATATAAATTCTATACCAATGGATTCAATCCAATCTTGTGATGTACTAAAACAAGATACTGAATCCTTCTGCAATATTTGTGGAATATAAAACATGATCACTCAATCAGATGCAAGTAAGAGAAAGAAATTATCAATCACACAATGCAAGATATATCTGGGGAAAGAAACTGCTCAAAACCTCGCTATCATATATTGTATAAAGTAAAATAATCATGAAATAAGACAATGATTTCTCACACCGAGAAAATCTTGCACTCTCCTGACTGTCTCACTCTGATCTAGATCAAAAATGACTTGCAATTCTCAGGGAAAATTGATAAATAGTTAGCCAATTCTCAGCCTCTGCTAAGCCCAGTCTTGCTCACGCAATCCCCATGGAAATAAATCCCTATTAAATAGGAAATTAAACCTTCCTTGACTGTGAAATCCATCATTTCCTTTCCATGACTTTATAATTGTGCCCGAGAAATTTTCTAATAATACAACTAATAATTTTCTAATAATTATCTGATTGATCACTACTTCTGAATGAAAGATAATTTAATTCACTGGACCTCTCACTAATTTACCGCTCAGTTAGAACTAGTTAAACTAATTTTAACTCAATTAATTTGAGTTAACTAATTACACTCACACCAAAATAGTGCTACAACTAGAACTGGACCCCCAAAATATTAGGATCACTCTACATGCCTCATCTTAGACTCTCAAATCGAATTTCTTGAGCTAACTTGCTCATCATGACTTAGTTAACTGATACAAGTAGTTATGAGATGAAATTACAATTTATTGTCCAATTTATTTAAGGGAAAAATAAATTACACACAAAAATTTTGCACTAATGTGTAATTGAATTCCTCACCTAATCTAAAAGGAGTGTATCGGTTTGCTTTGCTAAGCGTCCTTTCAGTATTAAAAACATGTACAATTTGTTTGCATTTGTTTGTTTAAGGAATGAGTATTTTAACCATGAAACATAGATTAATTTATGAGTTTTAAGCATGAAAATAACCCTAAATAACACTGTAAGATAGTCTATAATAGAGAAATAACATCACACATAAGTTTTACACAACATACATGATGAAGTAGTTCACGAATCCTAGGTTGCATTTGCTGGTCCAGCTCCCAATGGCATGTCCCTCTTTGTCATTATGCTCAAAATTGAAAATACATGTGTTTACAAGCCTCTAATGGTTGTTTTCTCTGCACCAATGGCTCTAGAATGCTCAAATTAGTCTAGGTAGACTCTTGTTTCACCCAAATTAGTCGAAAATTGACCTCCCAGTGCCTTTTCCCAATCTCAGCTAGAAAATATCCACTAATTATGGAGAACTGTAGTTAACTGCAGTTAGTTTGGAACAATTCCTAAAATTTAGCTTGATGCCAAAACTCCCACCAGTATTAACCACCGCATTTAAAATTTAGTGGTTAGGGCGGGGTGGTCACAAGCCAACCTCCCGCCTTAAACCCCGCGATTTATGGTTTTGAAACTCCGCATATAAATGAGGCGCAGAATCTGGAATGGACGTGGTTCCACCTAACCTCCACCACTCCTAACGGCACTGGCATGTGACCAAATTCAAATTTTAATTACCATCGGGTTAAGGTTATCAAACCTTTGCAACAAATGTCACCTTACTGCACACATGACCACGTTTTCTTCTGCTGGAGGTTACGATATAAGAAAACTGTCATGTTTGAAGTTTAATGTCACAGTGTGACATGTGACCATGACTACAAAGCCGCCGGAATGGTGGTTTAATTAGCCACTGGTTGGATAACTATTAAATGTCACGGTTTAACCATATTACATGTGATCTTGATGTTGGGGCCGCCGGCGGTTTGGACTATTAGTAGTCCCCCCCTCAAAATTCAAAACATTACAATTTAAAATAATGTGGAAGACTGATATGGTAAGAACCAATGCATAGTGAAGACGGTGAAGGTCTTTCTGCGCGAACCGGAGGTCGCGTGGTCGACCCCCCCCCATAACTCTACCAAAATTTTATACAAAACTCTTTGGGACATGTGGTAGCCTCTGGGCTGGCCATGTGTCACTCATCCAATGGTGCTATATAAAACATACATCTTGAAATATTCGGCCCTGGATGCGCTACATGGAAATATCTAATTGGTTATGAGAAAAGGGAATATTCCCAATATATGCCACCTACTGACTGTACCTGCATTCTCACTGGGCATCTCAGTCACCCTATCAAAAAAAAATTAGTTGTTTAGGAAAATGAACAGAGCGCGATATCTTCCTCATACGACATCGGTTTTTTGAACCGTTTGTGGCACCGGAATCACAACGACGAGAACTTTCCAGTTGCTAAAGTTTAGTATAGTTTATAACACTTACAATTTTGAGCATAACACATGATCTCCTGATCACACCTATTGATTGGGAAGCTTTTGGACCCAAAAATACTTTAATTACCTGTTCAAAAGATGAGGGTACAAATCCCTAACCTTTTCAACTTCCATCCACCTTGCCTTACTTGGTTTGTTGCACTTGATCCGAATTCGAAGATAATCAACACTTTCCCTCTTAGAAGTGTGTGTCCTCCTATTAAGGATGGTATCCTCCTTGAGCTTGTCTAGAAATTCTGGCAAATAGATGACAGTTGAATATCACTTCCTTGATCATAAATCAAAGGAGGCCCATACAAACGTAAATTTTCCACATTGACAATGGAATACATTTGCATATATGTTGTGTAACCAACTCCAAAAATAGAAGAAAAGAGATATCAATGCCTTATAAATAAGCCACTTCGAGGGGGAAACCTCCAATACATCACATAAATGAACAATTCTTGGATGATACAATTTACAAAACCTCTTTTTTATATATAGGAGTCCATCGGGCCATAATTTAATCCTAGTGGCCCACAATGTAATCCTAGCCGACCTAACAATAATAATTTAAGGGTACAATAATAACAAAATGGGGGTTACAAGGGTACAATAATAACAATAAGGGGGTTACACTAACAACAATAAGGGACTATACTAGTAATATAGGGACCTAACATGCCCCTCTCCTTGAAAAAAAGTGTTGTCCTCAACGCTTGAGTAGCTCTGGGTGCTTTTGTATAAAATTTTCATCCTCCCATGTAGAATCTTCAGTGGGTAAGTTCTTCCACTTGATGAGATACTCTGAAATTGATCGATTCCGTAGTTGTCGATTTCTTGTTTCTGTGACCGCTTCAGGTTCCAATATGATTTTTCCTTCCTCATCAAGTTTTGGCAATATTGTTTGAACTGGAAGATTTTCACCTATAACCTTCTTTAAGCATGAAACATGGAAAACTGGATGCACTCGTGAAGAAGCAGGAAGCTCCAATTTGTATGCCATAGTACCAATGTTTTGCAACACCTTGTAAGGACCATAGTACTTTGGCGATAATTTATTATCCTTCTTAGCTTGCTTGAGGGACATTTGTTTGTATGGTTGTAGCCGTAAAAATACCCAATCTCCTACATCAAAACTTCTCTCGCTGCGATGTTGATATGCATGTTGTTTCATTCAATTTTGTGCCAAATTCAGGTTATCCTTTAATAGTTGGAGAACCTTGAAGTGTCTTCCCATTAGGTAAGTTCGCCATTTCTTTAGTGCATGCAGTATTTCTAACATTTCCTTCTCATAAATAGGTTTCTGTAAATACTTTCCTTTGATTGGACGACTTTCAAAAGCAATGGGTCTTCCTTCCAGCATTAAAACTGCACCAATTCCATTTCCTGAGGCATCACATTCCACAATAAAGGTTTTTGTGAAGTCTGGTGTAGCTAAGACCGGTGCTAGGCACATTGCCTCTTTAAGATGATCAAAGGCCTTAGTTGCTTCAGGAGTCCATGAAAATGCATCTTTCTTCAATAATGTTGTTAGAGGTGCTGCTATTCTCCCATAATTCTTAACAAACTTGCGATAATACCCTGTTAACCCTAGAAATCCTCGCAACTGCTTTATGGTTGTGGGGACTTTCCATTCCTTAATGGCTTTAATTTTTTAGGGTCTACCTTAACACCCTCGTGAGATACAATATGACCCAGATATTCCACCTCTTGTACTCCAAAGAAACATTTGGATGTTTTTGCATATAATTGTTTCTCCTGCAATATTTTGAGCACCATGTCAACATGTTCAACATGATCCTTCCAGGACCTGCTATAGATTAGTATATCATCAAAAAATACCAGCACAAATTTTCTAAAGAAGGGTTTGAAAATGGAATTCATCAACCCTTGAAATGTAGAAGGTGCATTGGTAAGGCCAAAAAGCATGACTAAAAATTCATAATGACCCTCATGAGTTCGAAATGTTGTTTTTGGAATATCTTCAATCTTCATTCTAATTTGATGATATCCTGAACGAAGATCCAACTTGGTAAAATAAATTTCTCCATGTAATTCATCCAATAATTCATCAATCACAGGAATGGGAAATTTGTCTTTAATGGTGAGCTTAATGAGCTCCCTATAATCCGGACACATTCGCCATGATCCATCCTTCTTGTGTACCAATACTACAGGAGCAGAGAAAGAACTTTGACTAGGTTGAATTATACCCGCCTCTAACATTTCTGCAATCATACGTTCAATTTAGCTCTTTTGGAAGTAAGGATATCTATAAGGCCTGATGTTTGGAGGAACACTTCCTGGAATCAAATGAATAGCATGATCATGATCACGAATCGGTGGGAGTCCTTTGGGAGTTTCAAACACCTTGGAATGATTGTCCAAGACTTGTTGGAGATCTGCAGAAATAGATGATTTTGATGTCGGAACTTCTAGTGAGCATAATTGTGCAATTACGCCTCGTTGTTCTTTCTTTAGAAGCTTTGTCATGACATTAGAGCTTATTATACTTCCCGGCTTCCCTTCAATACCCCGTAATTCGACTTCCTTTCCTTCTGAAAAAAATTTCAAGAAAAGTTCTTGAAAATTAAAAGCTACCGTCCCCAAAGATTGTAACCATTGTACTCCTAGTACAACATCGGCACCTCCCATAGGAATGGAAAGCATTGGACTAGTCAATACATATTCCCCCATGGTTAGCTTGATATTATGGCATTTTCCAGATCAATTTATAGTTCCTCCATTTGCAACCATCACTTGACATTCTGGTGCTGGGTATAGGAAACAATTTAATTCCTTGGCTACCTTACAATGAATAAAATTATGGGTGCTACCTGAATCAATCAACACTATTACCTTTTTCTTCTTGATTTGTCCTTGTATCTTGAGAGTTTGAGGAGTGGTAATTCCTGCCAGCACATTACACGATATGGTCGGATTCATTTCTTCCTCTTATAGGGCTGGTTCCAGGTGTATATCCTCTTCTTGTTCATTTTCTTCTTCCTCTTCACAATCTATGTATAATAATTTCTTCTCAGCACACTTATGACCTTTAGTGTATTTTCTATCACAAATATAGAAAAGCCCTTTTTCTCTTTTTTCTTCCAATTGTTGTGGTGTCAACCTTGTAGGTTGTGGAAATCTAGGCATAGAAACACTTCCTTCTTTATAGAATTGAGTGGTAGGCTTCCTTGTTGCCATAATTTTACATTCAAATTTTCTTGCCAACCTGAATGCCTTCTCCAATGAATCAGGTTCCAGAACGCGAACTTCATGTTGTATGTTACCCTTTAAAGTGCCTATGAAGAGATCAATCCTATGTTCGTTTGGAATATCATTTACCCTTATATTCAATTTTTGGAAGTCCTCAATGTGCGGCCCCACAAAACCCTTTTGTTTGAGATTTATCAATTGGCTAAAGAAGGTGTTTCTATTTGTATCCTCATAATGTGCTATCATTTCCTCCGTAAAAATTGACCAAGTGACAATTTTTTTACGGGAGCAAAGCCATCGATACCATACAAATGTATTTTGTTCTAAATGTAAATTTGCAATGCGTACCTTTTGTGTGTTTTTCACGTTATGGAGATCAAAATATTGCTCCATCTGTAGTATCCATGTTACAGGATCCTTTCCATCAAACTTCCTCATATCCATCTTTGGAATATGGTGGTTCTTCCCGCCAACATTAGAGTTTATGAAATCACAATTAACATTTATTTTGTTCTCATCATGAGGTTCTTCTACTATCTTTTCACAATTAGGAAACCTTTCTTGTATAAACTTTGTCAAACCTTCCATGTCTGCTTTTAGAAAATTCTTCATGTTTTCCATTTTCTCATCGATCTTAGCTTCCATGTCATCCATCTTAGATTCCATGCCAGCCTCCATGCCATCCATCTTAGCTTCCATTCCTTTCTTCAAACTGTCCATCTTCACTTCCACGCCATCCATCTTAGCTTCCATGCCTTTCTTCAAACCGTCCATCTTCACTTCCACGCCTTTCTTCAAAACTTCCATTTCATTTTTTGTTGCTCTTTGAGAGAGTGAAATTTTTTGCACTTGCTCTTGTAATTTTGATAGATCATGTTGCAATTCTTCATCTTCATGAGTCATAGTAGAGCCTTCTGAAGGCTTAATGGGTGTTGAATTATTTTTACGGGCCATTTTTTAGAACCCAATACTGATATATATTCTAGAATATGCCCTTGGAATCAATTCAAATTGATTCTTCAAACAAGACTTCCTTGTTGAGAAAAAAGCCTACCTTTTTCTTTCTTTTGAGGAGCTCGATATTGAAATTAGATTATCTCTGTGATTGCAGCACTTCAATATCTAAATTTTGTTACCGACGTAGCCCTCTGAATTATCTTTCGAATGCCATAGGTATGACCTGATTTGGATTCTCCAAGAGAACGTTGTGTCTAATATCCCACAACGACCTAATTATGGACTGGTTCAGTAGAGCAAAATTGTATGACTTGCCATGTGTCACTGTTTCGTCCTTTGTCTCTGAAATTGATAGAAAAGAAACTAAATTCTATTTACTTGTGACCACTCTTTACAGCACTCCAATCCGATTCCCAGAGAGAGATTTATTGAACTTTTCCCACGATCACCTCTTTGGGATGAAATTCAGGAGCCTGAAAAAGAACTATCTTCCACGGATCATATCATCAGAAATATTGTGAAACAAGCTCTAAAATTTTTTGATGAATTTCCTCAGGATTTTAGCTTCGCACCATACAAATTTCAGATTCTGAACCTTCGTATAAAAAAATTTACAGCGCAAATGCCACGATGACTTGTTTAGGAGCCTGAAAAAAGACCTAACTTCCACAGATCATATCTCCGAAAATATTACGAACCAAGCTCTAAGAATTTTTAGACAATCTTCCTCGGGCGTTTGGCTTCGCGCGCTACAGAGCTAAACCTGAAACTTCGTAGAAAAACGTTATAACGAAAATGCCACGATGACTTTGTTTGGATGTGGTAAGAAACCCTAGAATCAGCTCGATACCAAATATGATGCAGCTTGACTCCAAAATAGAAGAAAAGAGATATCAACACCTTATAAATAAGCCAATTAGATGAAACATAATACATTACATAAATGAACAATTCTTGGATGATACAATTTACAAAACCTCCCTCTATATAAGAGTCCATGGAGCCCAATTTAATCTGGTATCAAAATGTAATCCTAGCCGACCTAACAATAATAATTTAAGGGTACAATAATAACAAAATGGGGGTTACAAGGGTACAATAATAACAATAAGGGGGTTACACTAACAACAATAAGGGACTATACTAGTAATATAGGGACCTAACAATATATGAAGGCAAGTCAAGTTGAAATTCATTGTTACCAAGTTGTTTGATGATCTTGAATGGACCATAGCGAATGGGATTGAGCTTTTTACCTTCTCCTTACATCCTTTCTTTGCTTATGTGCAACCATACCTCATGACCTTCTTGAAACTTGTGATCAAATCTATGTTTTTCATGCCTCTCCTTGTATTTTCTTTGAATCTTCTCAAGTTGTTCTTGAACTTGTTGATGAATAATCTAAATTTTCTCAATGAACTTTCGAGCCTTGTCAATATCACTATGCCCATCAATTGCAACATCCTTCTCAAAGATGAAGTCTAATGATGATTTCAGAAAATACAAAAATCAAGCTTGAAAAGGTGAAGTACTTGTAGAAGAGTGCTTTGCCCGGTTGTAAGCGTGATGAATGTAATGCAGTTGTTCATCCCACAACTTGAGATGTTTGCTGCAATATCCTCTCAATAGATGCACAATAGTTCTGTTCACCACCTCGGTTTGGCCATTAGTTTGCAGATGAAAAGGAGTATTCTTTTTCAATTTTGTGTCCATAATATTCCAAATATTGGACCAAAAATTCCCAACGAACCTGGAATCCTTGTCACTAAAAATAGAAGTTGGTAATCCATAATGAGCCCATACATGTTGAAAATAAATTTCAGCAGTAATGGTTTTCTTACATGGCATCAATATACACATTTTACTGAATCTATCCACAACTACATAAAGATAATCATTCTGTTTTATTGACATACGTAGACCTCCAACAAAATCCATGGAGACACTCTCCCATTGCCTTGATGGTACCGGTAGTGGTGTGTACAACCCAAGATTCCTATTTTTGGGCTTGCTTGTTTCACACATAGAACAACCTCTTATAAAAAGTGACACACTATGTATCATGCTAGGCCAATAGCAATACCTCTATAGAGGTGCCATTGCTTTTCTTACCCCAAAGTGTCCAAAAATAAGAGACGAATGAGCCTCTCTCATGGCACTAAGTTTCTATCCTTGTGGTATACATATCTTTCCCAAATGAAACAACAAATTTTTATGCATGTGATAATCATTTTCCTCAACTTGATTCCCTTCACTTAAAATAGCATACACATCTTGAAAATCAGCATCAGATGCATACTATTCTATGTAACTCTCATGTAAAATAGAATATTTTTTAAGTAAACTAGAAGCACTTATAATTGGCCTTGAAATAATATCAGCAACTTTATTGAAAATACCTTTCTTGTAACTTATAACCAAGTGAAACTGTTGAAGAAATCCCATCCACTTGAAATCTCATGATTGCTGCAATTTTGTTTTCGACTGCAAGTAATGTAATGGTTGGTGATCGGTATGTATAATCGTCTCTTTACCCATCAAGTAGTGTTTCCACTTCTTGACACTTTTTAACAATGCATACAATTATTTTTCATATGTAGGATAATTAGTTACAACACCATTGAATGTTTCAGAATGAAAAGTGATAGGCTTACCATGTTGAAAAAGTACTGCTCCCATGGCATAATCATTGGCATCGGTTTGTCTCTCGAATGGCTGTCTCAAATTCGTTAATGCAAGGATCGGAGCTGAATTAATCTTGTCTTTTAAATCTTCAAAATATTTCTTTTGTTTGCCTCCCCATTGGAAGCCTTTCTTCACACTCGTCACTGCATGCATAGGAGTTGTTATGGCATAAAAGTTAGCAATAAAATTTCTCCAATAGTGAGTTGCGCCTAAGAAACTTTTTACCTCGGTTACTGTTTTGTGAGTGGGCCAATTCACAATGGCTTCCACTTTAGAAGGATCAATTCTCAACTCGCCTCCTCCTACAATGTGTCCTAAATAAACTAGAGAAGTCTTTCCAAATTCACACTTTGACATCTTAAGAAATAATTTCTCTTTCTTCAAAACATCAAGCACTCTTTTCACAAGCAAGACATGTTCTTCTCTTGTTTTGCTGAAAATGAGTATATCATCTAAATACACAATCAAAAATTCATCAATAAATGGACGCAAAACATTATCCATAACACACATGAAAGTTGTTGGTGCTTACACAAACCAAATGACATAACCACCCACTCAAACAGTCGTTGTTTGGTTTTGAATGCAGTCTTCCATATATCAATTTTTGCAATTTTTACTTGATGATATCCACTTCATAAATCTAACTTAGTGAAAAAAAATTATTCTTTTAGCTAATCTAGCAAATCATCTATCATTGGGAGTGGGTATCAATTATTTACCATTATCTTGTTCAAATATTTGAAGTCTACACACATGTGCCAAGTCACATATTTCTTCGGAATCAAGACTATGGGTGAACTGCATGGCGAAGTGCTTGGCCTTATGAGTCCCTTGTCCAACATGTCCTTGATTTTCCTTTTTATTTTAGCATTCT
Organism: Pinus albicaulis; assembly: GCA_034641835.2. Taxonomy (NCBI): domain Eukaryota; kingdom Viridiplantae; phylum Streptophyta; class Pinopsida; order Pinales; family Pinaceae; genus Pinus; species Pinus albicaulis. The sequence continues at coordinate 855,372,290 of CM076578.1, forward strand.
CCATTATCGACATGAGACACATGCCGATGTTTGGAAGAGGAAAATCTTGTTGCAACTGAATCTCATGTTGAATCTCCCTTTTTGGAGGCAATCCTGTTGGATCCTGAAACATCTCATGATGTGCATCAAATACATCATATAAATCTGATTTCAACTTAGGATCACAATCTTCAAATGATTCATGATTCACATTAGCTTTAGGCTTAATCATTAGAAGAAAAAAATTATTACATGAATTCACCAGCCTCTTTACCTGTCCGGCATTTACCATTGCAATATTTGTCTTCTTGCTATGTGATTTAACAATGAACTCCTTGCCATCTTTGAATAAATGGTATTTGTTCTCATGGAAATGGAAGATCGCTTTCCTGTCATACAAGTCAAGATTTTCCAACACAATACCTATAATATTAAACAGAACCACATCTAATTCAACTGTGTCAACAAAATGTGCAGTTATTGCAAAGCACAATATGCACTTCTTTGAAACCTATAAATTTGCATCCTTACAAATCCAATTAAGTGGATATGATTTTGGATATGGAATGGTTTCAAGATTAGGTTTCTTGACCAAGTCTTTAGAGATTAAGTTTTCTTGTGACCCACTGTCAAACAGTGTGTCAATCTTGGTATGTTTGGATATGACCCTCACATGAAACAATTCAATTCTCTCTTCTTCATTTGGAGCTTGTATGTGATAGTTTGATGTACTACTACTGGGTTTTCTTTCAATTTCTTTCCCCTTCATGTTCTTCAATCCCATGGTTGTAATTTTAGTTTCATCACCTGAATCCTCTCCTAAGTCATGTTGAGTTGTAGCTGCAATTTTCTATTTCCCTTTGTTGTTGTTAAACTTGGGTCTCTTTTCAGGATGTAATTTCCAACAATTTTCTCTTCATGGCTTTCTTTTGAAGAATGTTTACAAACAACTTTTTCTCCCTCTTTCTTGACATATGCATTTTTTTTTCCTTTTTCTTTTTGAGGTCTTCTCTTTTTTTTCCCCTTGTTACACAGTAATTTGTCACCGTCCCTACCATTCCCCATCCCGCACAATGGAGGACCCATTTTGTGACCTATGAACATTGTCATGCCTTGAAAACATCATCACGTATCTTCAAGCATGTGCTTCAATTTCTAAAGACATCTCTCCTTGCAAAAATCATGAAAAATGACTTTCTTTTGCATTGGCGCGGGCGTATAGTTCATCACTGTACAATGGGAAAAATCCTCGCATAAAGAGGCCGCGCTTAACCGCGCTCGTCCAAGAGAAGTAGTAGCGCCACGCCGCCCAATTTAAGGAGTGTTTTTTAAATAAATATGGCAGAAGTTGTGTTTCAACAAACTCAAAAACCATTGCCTATCTTGAGTTGGGAGGTTTGGCTGCGGGAGTTCTATGGAAGGGAAGTGGTTTGCCACCTCCCATGGAACCTTCCTTGTTGATAGGGCCAATCCCACAATTATAGGGATCCCAAACCCCCTCCTTCTCCATCTATAAAAGCCTGCTCAATCCCATGGCAAGCTAGTCTTGAAGTACCTAAGCTTTGAATCTCCGAATTCCCAAGAGCCTTTTTGCCGTTTGGGCCCTCTTCTTCCCCAAGGCTTCCTAAGTAAGGAGACTATTGTCGGAGACTCGGAGAGGTTTTCCTTTCCTCATGAAGCCATGAGACGTGAACGACTGAGACCCATCCGAAGGGGACCATGACGTCAGAACATTGGTTGTAATCTCTTTCGATTGTTATTTAATGAATGATTACGATTATGGTTCCACTCTATTTTCAATTATGTTAATATGAGTAATATCCTTTCTGACTGATATTTAGTTGTGTATGCTGGATTTTATGCTCGTATCTGTTTGTTTCTTGCATGTGCAGGTGTCCATCCGTGGAGATCGTGGAGGATCGTGATCTACCGAGGCTGAGGAACGGGAACGCTCTCTTCTTCGGATCATAGCATTGGATTCCAGGTAGGCTTCCATCTTTGGTCTTTTCATTCGTAACTAGGAACTTGCGTCGTAACATTTCGTGATTGTTGCTAGACCCCTGATGGGCTAGTAGGGATTGCCTCTGTCCGCAGAGGGGATTTACCTCCTAAAAAATTTGGCGACTCCGCTGGGGATCGTCTGGATTTCACTGTCTCGTTTGGATTGTCTTGTTTGATTGTTTTATGATTTTCCTTGCTTGGTTAGCCTTCTGGGCTGAGTTCTTTTGTTGTTTTTTGCTTCTTGGTTTGCTTAGTTTACATTGATCTGTTTCTGGAGTAGTTCTTTTTTAATTTTGGCTGAGAAACTCGACTGGCGCGCTTTTTAGCCTGACAGTCGCGCCAATTGGCGCATGTTGCTTTTGTTTATCCCGCGCCAATTGCTTTCTGGCGCCACCATGTACTCTTGGCTAGCCGCACTAATTCCCGTAGGGTATTTGGAGTTTGCCTGGCTTGGTTTCTCTAGGTCCGGCCGTGTTTTTCTTTGATTTTTTTGACTACCTGGGTGCTCATAGTCCCGTTTGATCCCTAATTTGCCTTCGTCCTTTGGTTGTTTGCTTTTATCTATCGATTTCACGTTTTAAGCCCTAGGGCATCTAGTGGCTTTGTGTAGCGAGCCGTCCTTGGGAGTTTTGGTGTTTCGTTTGTCCAGTCAACTCTCTGATTGCTCCTCCGCATCCTCTTAGCAGTTGTTCACTGTTTTGTTGTGATTTTTGGGTGATTTCTCGTTTCTTCATTCAAATTTTGTTTGGTCTTGCTTTGGGCCTAGATCACACGATCCATTGGAGCCTTTGAGTCTTTTTCTTGGTTTTGAGAGACTCTGGTCGATTTGGGATCTGATTGCTTGTGTCATTGAGTGAAATTTGTTCGTTTTTCTCTCTCAATATTGTTTCTCAAGTTGTTCCATTTATTTTCAGTTTGTTTAATGCATTTAGCTATCAAACGTTGAAAATTACAAAAAAAACATCTCTTGTGCTTTTGGTTGAATTAGTGCAAATTGAAGTTTTTCGATTTTACTAGTAATTAGTGATTTGAATGAAAAGTTTTCAATTTCATTAGTTGCATTAGAGATCTCATTGTTTGTCTTCCGATCATTTTGTTTGTGTAAAAACTCTCAACTCTTCTGTAGCTAGTGTTCATCGAACGAAATGGTCTACTGTGGCATATAGCTTTGCATTTAGGAGTTTTTGAAACAATACATTCCTTAGGGCCTGAAAATTGAAACCTAATTGAAGATCAAATTTAAAATCTATTCAATTAACCTAAGGCAGCATTGAAATCTAACGAAACATGTTTTCAGGTCTAGGCTAGAGACGTGTTCCGGCGTCTTTAAACCTAGCAGCTGTCGTTCGCCATTTGGCTTTAGACAGCGCTAGTACGGACTTGTGCTACCCGTACCATCGCGTATATAAAGGGAGACCCCTCTAGGTTTTCAATCCTTTATCCGCAGGCCGAGTCTACCGCCCTATACCCGTGATACACCGAATACGCATTCGGGGGAGATTGCTCGCACGTACGGAAAGTCCTTGGTCGATTTCTGTTTCATTATTGAAACCAAGGTGTATATTACAGTTCACGGATATTTGGTACACCCTTTGTGCCTAGTATTTCCTGAGCAGTCATTTGGTCTTTTCTGACTCCCTAAACTTGAAAAGACCGTCAAGCGCTTGTCCTTTCACGCTTGTGTCAAAACTGAAAGAGATATAGTCATCTTTTATCGTTTCTCGACTCTTAAAACATGAAACGGTGAAGTTTCTTACTTTTCAATGTGGTAAAAATCAATCACCCACAATTAGATGCCCTCTTAGATATTGCTTGTTGACTGTTTGATCGTGTGTCTTAACTCTTTTTCAACCTGCGTGTGTTTTTGAGTTTTGATGGCAACTTTCTCAGAGTTTACCAACCAAGGAATCCCCTCAGAAGGGAATCCTGGTCATTTTCCTCCTTTTGGGAATGTTGGTGCTCCTTACATGGCGACGTTGTCCCTTCCTGGGTTGACTGTTGGCTTGCCTGTTTGGTTGTTCTCAACCTCTGTAGTCCCGAATGTCTCCACTACTGTTCAATCAGTTCCTCCGCCGAAACAACATCATGTTGATTCCAAGGTGGAACTCTCCCCTTCTTCTCCTGTTTCTGCGTCCTCATCTTCTACTTCGCCTGGTGAAAGCCTGGATTCGAATAACTAGGTGGTTAAGAAGAAGAAGAAGAAGACAAAGAAGAAGAAGTCTGATAAGAGAGAGGCTAAAAGTACAGCCACTGTTTCTGAAATATCTCCTCTCGATAAACCTTCCAACCCTCCACGAAAAGTCAAGTTCCCTTGCCTGTTGTGCACTGGAGACCATATTCTTCGAGACTGCCCTGGCATTCCCAAGGTGCTTGAAGAATGGTCCAGTGGTCGCCCACCGGTGCCTTTGGCTTCCGGGAGCCAGATTGGAGGCACGTCTTCAGCTAGTGTTGGTAAAACTCCTAAGAAGCAGGGTAAGATTACCAATCCTTGTAGGTTGTGTGAAGGGCACCATGCCATTCACCTTTGTCCTTATATGGATGAAGCCAAGCAAGTTTTGGACAACCCAACCGGTTCTACACGACGCCTTCCATCTGGTTATAATCAGCTTTCTTTTATTCCTCCACCAGCTGATCCTACGATTGGTCAAGAGTCATCCTTGGTTGATCCCACTACCCCAGAAATTCAAATTCACGAATCCGTCCTTGACCAACCATTGGTCGTAGGATCGGTTGAAATAGCCCCCTCCGCGGTGCACCAGGTCTTTTCTGTCGAGAGTGGATCTCACACCCCCCATGTCCTTCTAATTTCTTCAGATTCTTCAAACTTGGAGAAAGATTCTCCTGTCCCCATATCTCAAGAAGCTGCTCCTCCGCCTCCCATGATGAAGGCTCCGGAGGATATCCCTCCCGCGTTCGAGATGGAGGTTATGGAGGATGCTCCTTCTTCCATAACACCAAGGGAAGACCTTCGCATTTCGATGGTAGCCCCTCCGAGTAGTTTGGTCGCTTCCTTTGATTGGAACCGATTTACAGGATTTCGCCTTCCGTCTTATGTGCCTTTCGAGATCAGAGTGCAGGCTCTTGGTCTGGTTGTACCCAACACCATTATAGAAGAAGGTGCCTCTGTTAGTATTCTATCCTCAACTACTTGGCAAGCTTTCGGTTCGCCGCTGCTTGCACCTGTTACGCAGAATCTGTTGACTTTTAATAGAAGGACGAGTCAACCGTTGGGGATCCTTCCAAAGTTACCGATTACTTTGGGAGGCAAAACCGTCCATATGGACGTGATGGTCATTCCAGGCCCCTTGGATTTCAATCTGCTCCTGGGGCGCGATTACACCTATGCCATGGGAGCGCTTGTCTCCTCCCTCTTTCGTGTGGTCTATTTTCCGCATGAAGGAAGGATCGTGACCATTGATCAGCTTTCGTTCTTTGGTCCTAATGTGGCAACTGGTTCGCCGCCACCTCCTCCTGGTTTCTATCCACCCGTTGTATCTGCCCCGCCGCAGGTCAACTATGTGGCCACCTACCCCGTGCCTGTACTCAGTGACGATGCTGTCGTGCATAGTGTGCTGGGGGCATTGGGTCCTGATTTCCAAGATGTTGTGCTCCCACCTGGTGCGGAACTCTTGGGAATCATGACTTCTTTTTCGTCATAATGAGTAGTCTATCGGAGCATAGTTCATTTTCCTGTGTCAAGCTCCTTAAAAAATGAAACAAGGTTCTCGGAGCATAGTTCCTTCACTTGTGTCGAGCTCCTAAAAACAATGAAACAAGTTGTTTGAGGATGGTTCTTTAAGTGTGTCAACCTCGTTAAAATAATGAAACACAAGCATGTTCAATTCGACTTTTTGTTTTGAATCTTCACTCCATTTTCAATGGACTGAAGCTTGGGGGGACATGCACCTCGAATTGAGACACCATGCTGGAGGGCATGCCCGTATTCCTTATTTCAAGCATAGTTTGCATATGTGTGTGTTCATGTGTGCTTTTAAGCTTGTATAAAAATGAAATGTGTGAGTAGATACATTGTGTGAATACATTTCGCATTGGGTCGTTTGTTATGTAACTGATACATTAGATTACATTTGTATTATACATTTGCATGACATATAGAAAACATCATCATATGTAAAAGATCCATCTAAAATAGTCATATGTATATATATATATATATATGTGTCGAAATGTTTGCACAGTGTGCATCACGAAAATCAAAATATACATAATCGTCTTAAGTACATCCGGCGACCATACGTCTCTCAAAAAACAGGTGTGGTATAAATCCTAGGAGCTAATCCGCATGGTGCTCATGATAACATGTAACTGCACGCACTAAGCATCTCAGGATTCGATGGATCCGACTTGGGACTCCCACTGTATGACGCTGGTACGCCATTGGTACGTCCGCCGGCCGAGCATAGTCCGGGATCCCTCGGGTAATGCCCTCGAGATTCTGGATCAACTCCTCTCCTCCTGTGCCCTCTCCCTAAGGATCAGGGGTGAGAGGAATCCTCCGTGAGATTGGAGACATCCCAGCTGGTCTCTCAGGTCCCACATCTGCATACATATATAAAATGTGTTAGGACGAATGTGTATTAACAAAAAAAAACATAAAACATAAAAAATCAAAAAACATGAGGTCTTACCCAACTCCTTGTCCCAGTCATCTCCTTCTGGCAGTGGGAGATCTGGGTCTTCGGTGAAGTCAGTTCCTGCATATGTTCAGTCCTCCACTACAATCAGCTGGCACCGTAACCACCTAAAGAACTCCGGCCTCCACGACATCTATTGTTCGCTCCAGCTCTGGGCATTAATGCTGCCCAACGAGCCATTCTTGGCTCTCGTGGTATCGGATCTGCTACTGAGGCCCCTTGGCCCTGGAATATTGGTAAGCGTTCCAAAATGAACGATACCAGGATGGAATTGTAGCCAAACTATTTCAGTTTAGCTTGTTTGCATTTTTTGAGCTGTCTTTTCATGTTTATTGTTACTGCTGTTGCCCAGTCAAACAGTAGGGGACTCATACATTCTGAGGCAAGAAGGAGTTGGGCCTTTGTGGCCTCGTGCAGTGCCTGCGATCCAGCAGCCTGCGTGATGGTATGTAGGACAACTCTCAATGCTAGAATGGGGATAGTGTGGATATCCACCTTCTTGCTCCCTGATCCCATTTGTGCTCCTTAGCACACTCGTGCCATCACTTCTTCCATCTTCTCGCCAGATGGTCTGCTTCTAGTCAAGATGGGGATCGAACCTCTGCGGGACAATCCGGTGATAAAATATACATCAGAAACCTCCAGCTCCAATACCTGATCTCGCAACTTGAACACTTGTTCATGTTCATCCCAAATACTGATCAAATACTGGAGGAGCTCGGGCTGAGCTCGTAGACAGGGTGTAAGGAAGAACTTCTTTAACCCACAGTTTCTGAGGGCTAATGCATGAGGGAAAATTACTTAAAAATGGATGAAAATGAAGAGCAGAGAAGCGCCTCTTACTTGTAGCAGACGAGAATCTGAATGGTCAACCAGATTTGTCGCAATCGCTGTCGGAAGTTTCCACTCCAAATGGACCACTGCTGCTTTTTACCAAGGTAAATAGTAAATGTAATTTTATTTTTACCAATTTGGCATATTTATAACTTTTTGATATAAAATGAGTTGTAGAAGTCATTTTTATCAAATATTTTAATATGTTATGTCGAAAATGGGTTTTACGCTTGCTTGGTATGTGCAGCAGCAGGTTTTTGCGACTTTAACGATGGAAACGAGTTGTATTTTATACTTTTTCGGACTCGGTAAATACACGAAAAAGTCACTTTGGAGTCATATTTCAGCTCTTTTCTGACTCTCTAAACATGAAAATATCGCCGAGGCCCTTGTCATTTCGATCTCGTTAAAATGGACATGAATCAACATCTACCCAGTATACGTTTAACCATTTTTCGGGCTGGGATAGATTGATTACGAAAAAGGAATACCCTAGCCTATCGCAGCTAGGAGGTTTTCTCGGATATTGTTTTCTACCTTTTTGGATCTGAGAAACTATTTACAAAAAGGGATCTGTGGAGTTTACTTTTCTGTTGTCTTTTCAAACTCTCTAGACATGAAAATATGCCGAGTTCTCCCTTTGTCAGACTCGTTAAACCCTGATGACATCGGATTCAGTCGAAATGAGGTTCTCCGAGTTCCTCCTTCCTACGACTCGTTAAATGCACTAGGATGGATTCGCCCGAAGGGCGGACTTATATTACAAGCACATGCTATCCCCTTCAAGCTTGTTATCAAAAATAATTGGGGTACTCGCCAGAAATGGTGGGGGAAAAAATGGAACCATCATCGTTGTCATCGGCAGTATGTCGCTCTTGAACATGGCACTTGTCTGCATTCGTTTCGGGTTGGGGACATCTCATCTCGTTTCTTCACTTTGCCTCCGTGGGTTTCGATAATCCCTTTTGACCTCTCATCTGCTCATTGCCTCGTCATCATGATCTCTGATCCGTTGATGTCAAATACTTCCAAGTCCACTGTCGTGCCGTTTATATGTTCAAGAGAATTTGGCCTCTGCGAATATCAACCTCCCTCTAATTCTCATACGATCCTGATTCACAACAAAAACATCATGTTCCTCTGTCTCGTGTCGATGATGTGGGAAATATTATGGCCCACCTTTGATCAAGGTCACTTCCTGTCGACTTCAGCTCATTATCCAGGAAGTTGATCTAGAGACTCCTTTATGGTACCTTGGAGCCTGCATGCCTCAATGGCAGGTTTGTCGCATTCGACGAGGGGTTTTCATCATTGGCCTCCGATCGAGCGATTCTACAAATGTTCGACACCAGCTCATTGATTCACACGCCGTAGATTGTACCTGTAGTACCTTGAGGGCCATTGTCACTATTGGTGGTTCCTCTCACGTCTGTTAACAGCTCTCATCATTAGCTGGTAATCATACGATGTTCCTGCATGTTCGACTTCAGCTCATATATTCGCATGCTTGAAATTGTACGTTGTTTGGGTCGAGATGGAGCGCAAGACCCTGGATTGTGTCTGTTGTAATCCAGGCTGCGATTGTGGATTATTATCATTATGTACATGACTCACTGATTGGATGGCTGCGACCATACCTGAGTCTATTTATTTGATCCTCGCTGGATGGCTGCGCCCATACCCTGGATCCGGATTATAACATACTCTGTTTCGGATGGCTGCGCCCATACCACACATACATCATGTACTTGAGATATCAGTTGTATTTTTCTGCGTAGGTTCTCTGACGGCGGGGCTTCAGTTGAACATGTTCTCGTAAATCATTTCACCCCTCTCTCTCTCGGGCCTCATACTTTAGGGGGCATCTGTTACACAGTAATTTGTCACCGTCCCTACCATTCCCCGTCCCGCACAATGGAGGACCCATTTTGTGACCTGTGAACATTGTCATGCCTTGAAAACATCATCAATGCATTCCTCTAAGCATGAGCTTCAATTTCCCTAAAGACATCTCCTTGCAAAAATCATGAAAAACATCTCTTTTTGCATTGGCGCGGGCAGACAGTTCATCACTCACGCCAATGGGGAAAATCCTGCAAAGAGGCCGCACCAACTGGCGCTCTGTCCCAGAGTAGTAGTAGCGCTAGCCAATTTAAGGAGTGTTTTTTAAATAAAGATGGCGGAAGTTGTGTTTCAACAAACTCAGAAACCATTGCCTATCTTGAGTTGGGAGGTTTGGCTACGGGAGTTCTATGGAAGGGAAGTGGTTTGCCACCTCCCATGGAACCTTCCTTGTTGATAGGGCCAATCCCACAATAGTAGGGATCCCAACTCCCTCCTTCTCCATCTATAAAATCCTGCTCAATCCCATGGCAAGCTTGTCTGGAAGTGCCTAAGCTTTGAATCACCAAATTCCCAAGAGCCTTTATGCTGTAAGAGCCCTCTTTCTTCCCTTAAGGCCGAATCAAGTAAGGAGACTATTGTCGAGAGACTCTGGAGAGGTTTTCCCTTTCCCTGGCGAGCTTTGCGAGACGTGAACGACTGGAGACCCATCCGAAGGGGACCACGACGTCAGAACATTGGTTGCAATCTCTTTCGATTGTTATTTAATGAATGATTACGATTATGGTTCCACTCTGTTTTCGATTATGTTAATATGAGTAATATCCTTTCTGACTGATATTTAGTTGCGTATGCTAGATTTTATGGTTGTTTCTTGCACGTGCAGGTGTCCATTCGCGGAGATCGTGGAGGATCGTGATCTGCCGAGGCTGAGGAACGGGAACGCTCTCTTCTTCTGATCGTAGCATTGGATTCCAGGTAGGCCTCCATCTTTGGTCTTTTCATTCGTAACTAGGAACTTGCGTCGTAACATTTCCTAATTGTTGCTAGACCCCTGCTGGGCTAGTAGGGATCGCCTCTGTCCACAGAGGGGATTTACCTCCTCAACACCCCTTGAAAGGTTCATTTATACCCTCTTCAAAATTATTTTTCCCTCTAGCTTCCAGATGTGTGGCTTGAACACATACCTCATCTAGACATGTAGGATTAAAAATGAGGATAGTATGTTAAGGTAGCTATGTAAGCCTCCTATATACTTGAGAAAAGTATCTTGGCTCTACAAATATACCCCTAATAAGAGAGTTCTTCTCCTAAATTCTTCGGTGTATTCTTGTACATTTTTTCCTTTCAATTCTCTAAAGTTTTTCCAGTTCATTATGAATTTCTGCATGTGAGCTAATGGATAAAAATTTTGTTTTATTGCAGCAATGAACTCAGTCCATGATAGGATAGTATTACCATGATTCTTTATCTCCTTCTTTGTCTTGGATTCCCACCAAACAAGTGCTACACCTTCCATCCTCAATGAATATAGTTGGATTTTGGTATCATCCTCATGAAGGTTCTAAATTCTCAAATAGAACTCCAATTGTCTAATCTAATTATCAAGCTTTTATACATTGACTTCACCATTAAACATTAGCAATTCAAACTTAACATCAAGTTTTAGAAAAGGAATTTTACCAGTGTTCTTTGACTTGTGTGACTGGTGTATCGACGATGAAGTAGAGGATTATGATGATGAGGGTGAGGATGGTCACTTTCCACTGCCTCCATTTCCTCCATTGCCCTTATTTGATTTATCTTCATCATTGTGACCTCCTGATGATCCATGACCTTCCTTTTGAAGTTTGGATTCTTCTCCTTCTAGTTGTCTCTCGTTCCTTTCCTGATAAAGGACTCTCAACATTTCATTCATGTCAAGGAATGCTTTTGTGAGCACTCTTTCTTCTTCTTTGGGATCCACCTCTTCATGGATTTCTTGTTCTCTTAGAGGCATTCTTAATGCTACTTCTGCTTATTTTGGGGTGAGCTAGGTGGTGGAGAATGTGGCAATATTTCCCTCCTTTTTTGTGGCTCATTTCAAGAACCTCTTGCTTCCACCAATTTTCCTTCTCCTCTCTTAAGCTTGAGCCTAGTAAGCATGAAAACCCTTGCAAACAGTTAAACAAATATTTTCACACAAAAAAACTAGAGATTAAACTCTAGCTCTGATACCAACTTGATCTGAAAGGAGTGTATTAGTTTGCTGTGTTAAGTGTCCTTTTAGTATTAAAAACATGTACAATTTGTCTCCATTTGTTTTCTTAAGGAATGAGTTTTTTAACCATGAAACATAGATGAATTTGGGAATTTTAAGCATGAAAATAAGCCTAAATAACATTGTACATCAGTTTATAACAAATAAATAACATCACACATAAGTTTTACACAGCAGGCATGATGAATCAGTTCACCCCTCCTAGGCTACATCTATTGGTCCAGCTCCTAATTGCATGTCCCTCTTTGTAATTATGCTAAAATTTACAAATACATGTGTTTAAAAGCCTATAATAGATGTTTTCTCTGCACCAGTGGCTCCAAAATGCTCAAATTAGTCTAGGTAGACTCTTGTTTCACCCAAATTGGTCGAAAATTGACCTCCCAAAGCTTTTTCCCAATCTCAGCTAGAAAATATCCACTAATTGTGGAGAACTACAATTAACTACAGTTAGTTTGGAAAAATTCCTAAACTCCTGCCAGTATTAACCACTGCATTTAAAATTTAGTGGTTAGGGCGGGGTGGTCACAAGCCGACCCCCCACCTTAAACCCCGCGGTTTATGGTTTTAAAACTCCACATATAAATGAGGCATGGAACTCGGAATGGATGTGGTTCCACCTAACCTCCACCACTCCTAACAGCACTGACACGTGACCAAATTCAAATTTTAATTACCATAGGGTTAAGGTTATCCAATCATCGCAATAAATGTCACCTTACCGCACATGAGACCGCATTTTCTTCCATCGGAGGTTACGGTATAAGACAACCGTCATGTTTGACGTTTAATTTCATGGTGTGACATGTGACCATGACCCCAAAGCCACCGGAATGGTAGTTTAATTAGTCGTCACTTGGATAACTGTTAAATTTCATGGTTTAACCATATTACATGTGACCATAATGTTGGGGCCATCGGCGGTCCCCCCCTTAACATTAAAAAAAAAATAATGCAGAACACTGATATGGTAAGAACTAATGGGCAGCGGAGAGGGTGAAGGTATTAGTGTGTTCGCCGAAGGTCGCCAGGTCGAACCCCCCTGATTCGATCAAAATTTCACACTAAACTCTTGGGGGCACATGGAAGCCTCTGAGCTTTCCACGTGTCACTCATCCAACGGTGCTCTATAAAATGTACATCTCCAAATCTTCGGCCCTGGATGTGCCACATGGAAAGATCTGATTGGTTATGAGAATAGGGAATATTCCCAGTATACGCCACCTGCTGACTATACCTGCATCCTGACTGGGCATCCCAGTCATCCTGTCACAAAATTTTTAGCTATTTAGGAAAACGAATAGAACGCAATATATTCATCATACGACATCAGTTTTTTTAACCATTCACGATGCCAGAATCACAACGATGAGACCTTTTCGCTCGCTCAGGTTCGGTACAATTTCGAGCACTTTCAATTTTGAGCATAACACATGATCTCTTGATCATCACCAATGTGTGACTAGAATCCCACACCAGTGTGTGTGCATTTTTTGTCCTTTTTGGTTTCCAACTTCACTATTTCTTGTTGTAAATTTCAACATAGATAAGCTTAAATATCGAGCTCCTCAAAAGCAAGAAAAAAGTGTTTTTTTTTTAATTGCATAATTCTTGTTTGAAATATCAGTTTGAAGTGATTCCAAGGGAATATTGAAGCATAGATATCAGTATTGCATTTTAAAATTCCCCCAAAAAATAATTCAACACCCATTAAGGCATCATAAAGATCTACTATGACTCATGAAGAGGAAGAAGTTCAACATGATATATCAAAATTATGAGACCAAGCACAACCAAAGTTTCTCTCACAAAGAGTAACAAAAAATGAAATGGAAGACAACATGGATGCTTTGAAGAAACACATGGATGGATTTAGGAAAGTCATGGAAACTAATATTGATGGTATAGAAGAAAAATTTAAAGGAAACATGGAAGACATGAAAGAAGACATGGAAAGTTTGAAGTAAGGCTTAACAAAGTTGCTACAAGAAATGATTCCTAATGGTGAAAGGATAGTAGATGAAACTAATGATGAGAACAAAAGAAATTTTAATCATGATTTCATAGAATTTAATGTTGGATTTAATACCCACCATATTCCAAAGATTTATATGAGGAATTTCGATGGCAAGGATCCGGTAACATGGATACTATAGATGGAGCAATATTTTGATCTCCATAATGTGAAAATCACATAAAAGGTACACATTTCAACTTTATATTTAGAAAAAAAATACATTTGTATGGTATCGATGGCTTTTCTCTCGTAAAAAAATTGTCACTTGGTCAATTTTATTGAGGAAATGATAGCACATTATGAGGATACAAAGAGAAACACCTTCTTTACAAAATTGATAAATCTCAAACAAAAGGGTTAAATGGTGGAGCACATTGAGGACTTCCAAAAATTTAATATAAGGGTAACTGGTATTATAGAGGAACACAGGATTGATGTCTTCATAGGGACTTTAAAGGATAACATCCAACATGAGGTTCACCTTTGGTAACTTGATTCATTGGAAAAGGCATTCAGGTTGGCAAGAAAAATTGAAAGAAAATTTATGGAGACAAGGAAGCCTACCACTCACAACTATAAATATGGACGTGTTTCTACTCCTAGAATTCAACAACCTACAAGGTTGGAACCACAAAAATTGAAAGAACAAAGAGAAAAATGGCTTTGCTACAGCTGTGATAACAAATACACTAAAGGTCATAAGTGTGCTAAGAAGAAATTATTTAACATAGATTGTGAAGAGTGCTGGTGTCTAGATATGAAAAATGTTCAAACCTTTTTCCACGTAAATTATCAACCTGAGGGCATTAGTTATTTCAAGACTAACGACACAATATATGCAGGAGAAATCACATGACCTGCTGTAGATCACAAGCTTAAATCCATAAACACATAGACTACTGTAACAGAAATTAAAATAAATTGCAGAATTAAAAAGACATTCACAACAATTGAAAGATTACACTGTAACAGCAGTAATGAAATCAAACTAAAACATAGAAAAAATAAAAAGAAAGGAAAAGCAACACCTGATCAGAAGAGTGGGCCCAACTCTCTGATCAGGGCTGCGGTAAACTCACGAATTATAGGTGAAATAGTAAGTGCATTCAATTAATGGAAAAATTTACTGTTACAAAATATGTAAGTAATTGGGATTAACCTCGATTCACAGCCCATAGGCCCTCTTTATACAAATGTTCAGGAAATCCCCGATTCCCTTCAACAACTCAATATTTACAAAAATATACTCTATTACAACGGTAACCTAGTTGCCTAGAAATAAACCATAAAAGGGGCTGAAATAACGCTAGTGTTAAATAGAGTCTATTATGCTATAACAACAAATGAATATAGCACTGGAAATTATGGGCTATTCCACGACTCACGGCTGTAACTTTCCCGTTTTTGCCGAATCTGTAGAAATATCAGAGTTAATATTTGAAAAATGTAAAACCTCCATGAAAATTACTTCATTAATCAAATATCCCATGAAAGATAAAAGAAAGGGATTTAACTCATGCGTTAAAGAACAAAAATGGTACAAAGAGATAGAAATATGGGATAAAATGGGAGAGAAAAGTATACAAATTTGGTACCCAACATATCCCCCCAACTGGTCTATCTTCATGTCCTCATGAAACTCGTTGTCTCCTCAGATCTGGATTGGACTAACTATGACTGGCATGAAGCTGTGTGAGGTCATATTCCTTGGCCATTTCCATCCCTGGTGGTTTATATCCTTCCGTCAAAACAACATCCTTCCACCAATATGGATCAACATTGTATGCAGGAGTGTATCGCTCAGCTAGAAACCAGATAAGTGGAAACTGAAACCTCAGTCCCATCCATCTGACCCCATAGGTATGAATACATGCTACGAAACGTGGCATCCTCTCTAGAGCCCATGCAAAGTTAGGTGCCCCAAATTGTTCTCGTCCTCTGACAACTGATTATGACAACATCCGCCTTTTCTGACAACTGTCCAACACTTCCTTATGGAACGTCATAATCTATTCGACACATAGGTTAGCAAACCATTTCTAGGTTGCCAACATGTGTTCTCCACGGCCCTCAATCTGTAGTAATTTTTAATTCTTATTATAAATATTTGAGGACTAGACATGCTCCTTCCTCATCGTTAACGACCTTCCAACTTGGTTTTCTTTAAATGTACCCCAGGCCTTTCTCCACATAATCTGATTGATGGTATAGGAGGTAAAAGCTCTTAAATGAATGTATCCCATGAATGGAACGGGGTTAAAGGAATGATCATGCCTCAAGAAATACCTGTGCATGTAGAGCTCACACATTAAGTGTTGTCCTATGATATCATGCATTTTTAAAATATGGAGAAATTGAATGGGGTCCTCAATCTCGTACCAAATCTCCTTATATATAATTTCAAGATAGAAGAAAAGAAATTTCTCGTGAAGGAATAAGCCATAGCTATGTGCAGGATGTCTACAAGCCATTACCTGCTGTGCCAAGGAGAACATCTTCTCCTTATCTGATTGTAGTAGTTGCACTTGTTCTTCCAATTCTTCTATTATGGCCTTTTGTTTAGCTTGTTTCAGTTGTGCTTTATATAAATGATCTATGTATCCTGTGACAACTCTGGCAGCTAGTTCTCGAACCTAAACTTTCTCTTTCTTATGATCACTCATAGCAGACTGCCACTTCTGGATCTCAACAGCCAATAAAAATTCTCGTCCTTCCAACAACTCTTCAATCAGGCTAGTCTCGGTGGCTGCAGAGGAAGCCTCAATTTTTGGCTTTACTACCCTCCATTTGTAGATTTTTACCTTCTTTTTTAGCGAGGAAACTTGCCTTTTCAAATCTCGAACCTCCATTTTCAGTCTCATGGTTTCACTGAACTGCAGCTGATACATATTTTTGAGAGGTAACCTTATTTTCTCACACTGTTCAATCCATTCCTGTTTGACAATAAATTCAATTTCTAGGCCTATGACAGGCTCAAAGGTGGCGGAATTCTACCGATATTCTCATTGGGTTCTTTTGTTAAGCCTTTCTGGCTAGGCTCCCTATATTTAGGGGCTTTTTCATCTGTATTCCCTTCAGGGACTCCTGCTGTCTAGTCAACATTTCCATCGACCACTCTGTGTTCCGGTGTTTCCACAGGAATATTATCTTCTTTGTGAGCCTCTGAGTGCTCCAACAGAGATTCCGTAGTGACTGGGCCAATTTGGCTGTGTCAACAAGTTTAAGCAGTGGTGGAACAACTACTTCCTCCATTAATAATTTGGGCGAGCGGAATCCCCTCGCTCCTCTAGGCATCATGGACTGGAACAGAGAATGGGGCACAGACTCATCATCCTCATTTCTGGCTTGAGCTGGAGCTTCACACATTACTACCTCAGCTGGGGTCAATGATGGTTCTAGTGGAATAACATCGATTCTGAAGCTTGTTTCCCTTCTGTCTTCTCGCTCTTTGTTCATCATTTCTTCTTATAAGGTCAATAATGGTTATTGTGGGACAGTATCGACCTCCTGATTTATTACTTCTCTACCTTCTTGTTCCTCATTAATTTCTTCTTTTTCCACAGTTGATACTAGTCCTTGAGGGACAACATCGATTTGACAAGATGACTCCTCCTTATTTCCCTGTTCTAGACGAATCGAGGGTGGTTCTTGTGTAGCACCCACACTTGTGTCAACATCCATATCTGCTTGGGTAGGCGATGTTGTTTCTTGCAAAACAACATCACTTGCCATTCCTCTGTCCACCATTTCACTCCCTTGTTCTTCATTGACAAAAGTCAATGAATGTATGACAGTCTCGACTTCCTACATGATATCCATAATTCCTTCATATGTGGGCTCCTCAGGCAAGGCTAGTTCTTGTGTAGCAGCCTCGGCTGTGTCTCCAATTATCTTCTCCATTCTCATTTCTTCAGGTTCTTCCTTATCAACCTCTACTTCCAGTTCTTTGGGTTTCAGCTGATCGACCTCCATTTCCATTTCTTTGGACTCCTCTTGATCAATTCCTTATGAATGTTCTTCTTCTGCTAAACCAGCCAGAGAGACTGGTTCATCTTCTCTAGAAACACTAATGACTTCTATCTCTTATTCTGAGGATCCACAGAGTTCCTTCTAGGAGACCCGAAACCTATTTATTGCATGCATGACCAATAAATGCACCAATCTGTGGTTGGAGAGAATTTTCGGCATTCGGCGTGAACACCGAGCGGACTGTGCCATGTGATGCAACTATTTCAATAGGAAGAAAGGAATTTTTAGGGCATGCATCTGAGCTTGTGGAAATCGAAGGTGCGTTAGAATTTTAAAATGATACTTAAACAGAGTTGTGGCTTGGACTTCGCAAGTTATGTATTTTATTACAAAACCTATGACTTCGTTCCAACGATATAGCACAGTCTTGCGCTCATATCCTCTGCCTATTTGAACGACACTTTCCCCTACCTGTTAGAATAATTCGGGAAATTCCAAGAGAAAAAATCTCTAAGAAAACCATTGCTGCCCCTACAGTCTCAGCCCGCTAACCTCTGCAATCACCTCTTCTGAGACAGGAACTTCTAGTCCTCTGACCCATGAGTAATTCTCATCTAAATTAAGTGCAAGCTCCATTGTGATTCCCCTGTCAAACCCTTGCAATCTATCGAAGTAGGTATCCCACCCTGCATCAACAAATATTTTCCATACCTCTGGATTACTGCGGACTGAAGCTGTATTTTCAGGCTCATGCCGCATAGCCAACCCACCCATATTTTGGGAACTTGTAGCAGCACTTCTTGGAACAACAGACCGTTGGGCGAAATGGTGGATACCAAATTCGGAAGAACAACATGGTGAAAATGAAAGGTAGTAATGGTAAATATGGATGGTAATTCTTGGAAATCGAGAAAAATCATAAAAGGATTTGGTAAGTGTAATGAATAAAAATAATAATTATTTGGTATGGAGTGGAAAAGTCATATTACATATCCCCATATGTATTGAATGATTATACAAAATTTTTATAGGGATCGTAACGTGTACCACACATGGGCTGTCATAATGATTTATGAGGTCATTATTATGCCGTCCTTGAATTATGATGGCACCCCCCTCTCCCCAACTTAAATTTTTTTGGTCCACGGCATTAAGGTCTTCACATGGGATATTTAATTAAATCAGTAAAAGTCACGTGGAGGCATACCTAGTAGCCTACTTGGACGAAGTGATGGTTGGTAGGATGACAGTGCAGTAATGATGCGGAGGGAGTAACAACAATACAAATAACAACATCCATAGTAGCAACATTTGGTGTAACAACATCTAGAGTAACAACAGTGCGAGTAGTAGCACCGGAGTAAAAACAATGCGAGTAACAACATCTAGAGTAACAATAGTGCGAGTAACAACATATGAAGTAACAACAGTGCGAGTAACAGCATCTGGTGTAACAACATCTGGAGTAACAAAAGTGTGAGTAGAAGCATCAGAGTAATAACAGTGGGAGTAACAGCATCCAGTGTAACAACATCTGGAGTAACAACAGTGCGAGTAGCAGCATCTGGAGTAACAACAGTGCGAGTAACAACATCTGTTGTAACAATATCTAGAGTAACAACAGTGCGAGTAGCAGCATCAGAGTAACAACAATGCGAGTAACAACATGTAGTGTAACAGCATCTGGAGTAACAACAATGCGAGTAGTAGCATCGGAGTAACAACAGTGTGAGTAACAACATCTAGTGTAACAGCATCGAGTAGAAGCATACGATGTACCAGCATCCAGTGTAAGAGCATCATGAGTAGCAACAATTGAGTAACAACATCATGAGTAGCAGCAAATGAGTAACAACACCATGAGTAGCAACAACCGAGTAACAACACCATGAGTAGCAGCGACCAAGTAACAACACCATGAGTAGTAGAAATCGAGTAACAACACCATGAGTAGCAGCAACTGAGTAACAACACCATGAGTAGCAGCAACCGATACTTCAAAAAAAAATTCTTTGATTTTTACTCCTTAGTAGTAACTCCTGCAAAAATACAACAAGATAAACAATATAATTCTTTATTCTTTTATTATTATTATTATTTTATTTTTATTTTATTTTTTAATTTAACTTAATAATTTTTGTTTTCTAATTTTTATTTATTTATCTATTTTTTTTAATTTGTTTTTAAGGCAAGGATGCAGAGGAAGAGTTCTCTACGCTGATAACCTTCAAACCATATTTCCCAGAGAGGTGTTTGAAAAAAGCATCCTTAGAGGCTGAGCAGTGGTATAATCTCAGGCGATGTCCATTGACTATAAATGAAGCACGTGTATCATCAATTGTGACTAGCTTGATTGTTCCATTATCAAATATAGTATCCACCTCTTAAGGTCCCATCCAGTGAGTGCAAAGCTTTCCTTTAAAATCCTTGAAGTGGGAGTCATAGAGTAGTGCCTAATCTCCACTCTGAAACACCTTTTTCTTAACAAAATTATCATGCCATTTTATTCTCTGTTATTAAATAGCAGTAGTTCTATGGACAACCATTGAACGAATTTCATCTAGTTCATTGAGCTAGGCCAGTCAGTGTTTCTGGGCATCTGATAGATCCAAACCAACTTTAAGAGTTTTTCTGAGCATATTGATTTCAAATTATATTCATGGAAACAACGGGGATTTCCCATAAACCAACTCGAATGGGGAAAACCCAGTTGTATTCTGCCATGTTTTTCTGTACGCCCAGAGAGCTTCAGGGAGCTTCTGAGCCCAATCCCGATGATGGCATGCCACAATTTTTGTCAAGATATTTTCCAATGTCTTGTTCGTGCTTTCCACATGTCCATTTGCCTAGGGGTGGTATGGAGATGTCACCTTGTGCTTGACCCCATATTTCTGCATAATATTTGCTATCATGTTTGATGTGAATTGTGCTCCTCCATCTAAAAAAATCTCTCTTGAAGTACCATAACGAGAAAAAAATTCTTCAAATAGAAAATCTCAGACCACCTGCTCTGTTTCTTTCACAAAAACCTTGGTTTCTACCCACTTAGTCACGTAATCAGTACAGACCAAGATGTGGAATTTTTATTGGGAGGGTGGGTTAAAGGGTTCAACAAAGTCAATAGACCATTTATCAAAAGGCTCGAGGACTACCTATGCCTGCAAAGGCATTTCATCAGCTTGACTGGGCTGCCCCATTTGTTGGAAACTATCACACCTCCTGACATAATTATGTGCATCGCCAAATATAGAAGGCCAGTAATATCCCATTTGTAACACCTTATGGCCTGTTATTTTTTTTGCAAAATTCCCTCCACAAGGGCCATCATGGGCAACTTCAATACCTCATAAATATCATCCTCAGACTCACAGCATCGAATCTTCTTATCTGCTCCTGTATGAAAAAGGTATCCTGCCATCCAAGAATATCGAGCACTGTGATGAATAATTTTTCGATGTTCCCTGTATGACAAATGAGGAGCCACTTTCCCTCTAGAAATATAGTTAGCAATATCTACATACCACGGAGGTTTAGTAGAAACTACACAAATATGCTCATCAGGAAAAATATCTTCTATAGGTGTGCATTCATCATTGTTATCCATTCTAGATAGGAAATCAACAACTACATTATTTTTTCATGGTTTATCTACTATTGTGATATTAAATTCTTGAAGCAATAACAACCATATTGTAACACGACCCAGAGTAATAGGTTTATTCATCAAATACCTGATTGTTGCATGATTAGTATGGACAACAATAGAATACCTGGTGATGTAGTGTTGGAAGTTATTAACAACAGAAATGATAGCCAGGAATTCTTTTTCTGTCACCGTGTAATTTACTTCAGGAGGAATTAAATTCTTTCTGACATAATAAATTGCATACGGTGTTTTATCTACATGTTATCCTAAAACAACCCCTACTGCTGTCTAAGAAGCATAGGTATATATGTCAAATAGTAATGCCCAATCAGGTCCTCAGAGGATTGGAGCCATGCAAACCGTCCCTTTAATTTTTGTGAAAGCTGTCTCACAGTCTTCATTCCACAAGAATTCTGCATCTTTTGTTAGCAATTGAAAAAGTGGATGTGCTATTTTAGAAAAAAATTCAATAAAGCGTCTGTAATAACCAGCACAACCAATAAATATACGTACCTGTGTGGGTGTTTTGGGTACCAGAAAGTGTAATATTACCTCTACTTTAGCCGGATCAACTTGAATTCCAGCATATGAGAGCAAATTTCCCAATACCACTCCTTCTTCCCTCATCATATGTCATTTTATTCTACTTAGAGATACATGGGTCTGCTTACATCTTTTGAGTACTTTCTCCAGATTTTCGAATCCTTCCTCAAATGAGTCTCCATATGGAGTAAAATCATCCATATAGATTTCAACACCATCATCAACCAAATCAGAAAAGGTTCCCAAGATTTCCCTCTGGAAGGTAGCAGGAGCATTATACAGGCCAAATGGGAGGACCCTGTATGCAAAGGTTCCCCATGGGCATGTGAAAGTTGTTTTATCCTGGTCTTCTGGGGCTATCTGAATCTGGTTATATCCACTAAATCCATCTAGGAAGGAAAGGAACTTCTTCCCAGCCAAAGTATCTAGGACTTGGTCAATGAATGGAAAAGGGAAATGGTCTTTTTGCGTTGCCTTATTTAGCTCCCTATAATCTACATAGATCCACCATTTACCACTCTTTTTGGGAACAATAACTAGTGGAGATACCCATTGGTTATCTGAGATGGGGTAAATGAATCGTACATCCAATAATTTTTGTAATTCTTCCTTGACAATGTTTTTG
Source organism: Pinus albicaulis (assembly GCA_034641835.2). Lineage (NCBI taxonomy): Eukaryota > Viridiplantae > Streptophyta > Pinopsida > Pinales > Pinaceae > Pinus > Pinus albicaulis. The sequence goes on from CM076578.1 coordinate 855,394,661, forward strand.
AGAGCAAGGTTCATTCTCCGTTGGGGCTGTCTTACAGGGAGGAAATATTCCTTAATATAAATATGATGAGTACATAAGTTAGCATGGATCTCCTTCATGTTGGTATAATCCCAGGCAAAATCTTCCTGATGATCTTGAAGGAATTTCAAAAGCTATTTTGTCTGGGATTCAGAAAGGTTTGGGTTGATATTAAGTGTTTTCCCCGGTTCAATCTCAATTGGAATACTATCATGGGGTGCGGTTATAGGAATGTCTTTGATGTCATCTTCTAGTTTAATGTTTTCCTATGTTTCACAGCTCATAGAAGATTCTAGAATTTGTCGAGTTGAATCGGAAACTGAACTGGAATCATTAAAAAAACCATTAATAGCATCGTCCTCAGTTTCTATTTTGAATTGAAGGTCCTATGAGGAATAGTCTAACATCTTCATTTTCAGGTTCAGGATCTTCTATAGGTAGAGGTTTCTGACTGGTTAATAATTTTTCAGATGGGCTAGGTTCCTCAGGAGGATAAAGAGTAAGATTATTTGTAACTATCCCATTTTATATGATCATATGCCCAGATCGACACCCTATGTAGGTGTCTTCAGTTGCAAGCCAAGGTCTTCGCAAGATCAATGGGTGACCGCCAACTGAAGATCAATTCTGTAATACAAGGAGGTCCACAGGGTAATGCCACGAATCTACTAAAATAAACGCATCCTCCAATTTCCCTACTGGTTTAATTTTATACCTATCTGCTAGTTCTAGGATATTAAGGACCGGTTTAATGTTCCGAAGACCTGATGTGTTCATTGTTTCGGAGATGATAATGTTGATGGCAGCTCCCAAATCTACCAGTACGTTTGGGACTTAAACCCCATTGATCTGTACTGCCAGAATCAGGTTTCCTAGGTCTCTGTATTTTACGGGCATGGTCTTTCCTAACATAATGTCATATAATATGCCCATCACATGAATTGTTAATGGATCCTTAGGTTTATTCCCTGGTTCCTTAGAGCAGTAATCTTTAAGGTTTTTTGCATAGATAGGTACATCCCTCATAGCCTATAGCAGGGCTATTTTGACAAAAATATTTTGCAGTTCCCCTAGGAAATCAAACTCTGCTTGAGGGTTTAGTTTATTCAAGGTCATTATTTCACTATATGGAGGAGAAGTTGAATGACCTTGATTAGGAACAGATTGGGGAGGTGTTTGGTTCATTATGTTTTGGTCTAACTTGTCCCCAACTGTCCTCCATTCTGGTTCTGTATCTTCACTGTCAATCTATTCTATAATAATAGGTGAAGTGGGTGCATTTACTACCCGCCCAGATCGTAGGTTTATCTCATTAAGTCCAGTGGTAGAAATGTTGTAAGATGGAAGGTTAAGAGTGTCTGTTTGTTGGACCCGTTTATTATTAGGATTTGGGTTAGGTTGGACAAGAAGCTGGGGTCTAATGGCTGGGTTTCTTGGAGGTACATTAGAGGGAAAATTAAGTTTCTTTTGAGGCATAGACTGAGGAAACTGACCAGTAGGAGAGGTTCCTCGCCAGTTCTGATTCCATGAAGGATTCAAACTAGCCTGGAGAACCCATTGTTTCCAAGTGGGATATTGATATTAAGACCACATAGATAAAAAAGGTGCAGATTGGGGACCCATATTAAAATTATTAAAATACTGAGATGGGTCCTCAAACATACCTAGATTCATAGCTGGTGGTCGAGGTTGCCATGGCTTCTTCTGCTCCATGAAGTACAGCTGGTCTACCACGCTTTCTTCACTTGCCCCTTGAAAAAATACCTTCAGTCTGGGCAAAGAAGGACATGATATGGTCACATGATTCTGTTCACAGATTGTGCAAGCTTCCACTGTGTTTAAGGGGCATTCCTTCAAAGGATTCTTCTTTCTGCACTGTGGGCAGAATATATCCATAGTCTTTTCCAACTCCATTTGTTTTTGTTTTTCTTGTAGAGTGTCCATCTAGGTGGATAATGTGCTTAGGATATCAGTCCTTAGGTTGTCCAGTAGGTTTCCAATATTTTCCTTTGGAATCCCTCCACCCGAAGTCTTTAATGACCGAATTCCTTGTCCACTCCTTGCAGCCCCCCTTGAACCCTTAATGAAATAGTCACAGATGGTGTCGAAGTATTATTTTGAAATATCCCCTTTTCCTACTATGTTCAAAATTTGCAGGGAGTCTTTCCTAAGTGCTTGGAGAAGAATAATCTTCAAAATGTCCTTGTCTAGGTCACTATGGCCAGACCTCTGCAATATGTACTTAAATAGTTCCACACAGTCCTCCATGTTTTCGTCCTCTTTCTGTGAAAAATTAAATATTTCCTCCTTAATGTCACGAGATTTATAGTAATCTTGGTATTTTTCCAAGAAGGCTTCTTTCATCCCTTCCCATGAGGTAACCATGCTCCCTCCTAAACCCATGAACCATCTTAGGGTTGTCCCCTTTAGGGTAGCAAGAAATATTTTTAATTTATGAGCATCAGCAATATAATCATATCCTCGACAAACAATGTCAAATTTGAAGAGGAACATATCAATATATTCAAAAGAAAGCCCATGGAAACTAGGAAGAGTTGTTAAAGGTATGGGTCTCATCGGTGCATCGCCTGCAACATTTTCTATGGGGAAATCGATAGAGGAAATTATAGGTGCCATGAATGCCCTCCAATACTCACTTGGAATTTCAACTGGTTCTGCAGCTAGTACTTGGAGTGATTCAACTGTAGGAGGTTTCACCACACTTTGTTGGTCCCTTGGTGACTCAAAATCCTTCAGGAATTCTCTCTCCAAATCAGAATTTCTTAATTTGACTGCAAAAGGTTTTATAGCACTTCCTTGGTCTCATGGTGATGAAAACCCTTCTAGGGGTTCTCCTTCCTAATTAGAATTTCTTATTTCTTCTGATCCTCCACCTGCCATTTCTTTCCGTTCTGCTGATGATAAGGATGTTTCTCCCACTGATACCCTATTTATTAAATCTTCCACCATCGAAAGAATACCTTTTGGTATTGTAGATGGCACTGGTTTCTCCACAGACTACCCTTCATACTTTGTCTAAACTCTTACCCTGACAGGAGCACGAGATGATGCCTTAGATCTATATTTTTCAATGATCTTTAGAATATATGTCTTCCTTCCCAGATCCTTTCCTTTCTTTGGGGGTCTTCCTTTGCCCCTCTTATTCAGATCCTTGTTCACACAAATTGTGAAGAAGGTTTCATCAAAGTAACAGAATCGCTCAGGACCCAGAGAAGGACGAATAAATTCCTTCCTAGGATGAGAGAGTAGGTTTAAACAAACAATATACCAAAAGAAAATAAAATTCAAAGTTCAAGACCTGAAGTAGGGTAATCAAATACCCTCCCCAGGACGCGAAATTGACCCTTCAGAAAAGAATTAAAAAAAAACAAAAAAACTGGAACTATGCCCAGGACTTATGGCAGGCTAGAAAAATGCCCTCCCCCCTGAGGGATCAATTTTAATGAAAAACAGAGAAAAATAAAAACAACATGCTGCACACAGGGCTTGGAGCAGGGTAATAGATACCCTCCCCAAGACAAGAGATCGATTCTGAAGAAAAAAAATAAGAAGTAGGAAAGAAAACACCAAGCACTACGCTCAAGACCTGAATTAGGGCAATAAATTCCTTTCCCAAGACGAGAGATTGACCCTTAGATCAATTGCATATCTTTTTCTTTCACCTGTTAGCCTCCCTCGACAAAAAATCCAAAATGTTGGTGTCTGGATATGAACAAGGTTCAACCCTTTTACCACATAAATTATCAACCCGAGGGAGTTAGTTATTTCAAGACTAATGGCACAGTATATGCAAGAGAAATCACATGACCTATTGTAGATCACATGCTTAAATCCATAAACACACAGACTACTCTAACAACAATTAAAATAAATTGCAGAATTAAAAAGACATTCACAGAAATTGAAATATTACATTGTAACAACGGTAATGAAATCAAACTAAAACATAGAAACAATAACAAGAAAGGAAAAAACAACACCTGATCATAAGAGTGGGTCCAAATCTCTGATCAGGGCTGCGGTAAACTCACGAATTATAGGTGAAACAACAAGATGCTATGCATTCAATTAATGGTAGAATATACGGTTACAAAATATGTATGTAATTGGGCTTAACCATGATTCACAGCCCGTAGGCCCTCTTTATACAAATGTTTAGGAAATCCCCGATTCCCTTCAGAAACTCAATATTTACAAAAATATACTTTTCTACAACGACAAAATAGTTGCCCAGAAAGAAACCATAAAAAGGGCTGAAATAATGTCGGTGTGAAATAGAGTCTATTATGCTGTAACAAGAAATGAAGATAGTGCTGGAAATTATGCGATGTTCCACGACTCACGACTGTAAGTTTCCTGCTTTGGTCAAATCTATAGAAATATCAGAGTTAATATTGAAAAAAGGTAAAACCTCCATCACAATTACTTCATTAATCAAATATCCCGTGAAAGATAAAAGAAAGGGGTTTACCTCACGCGTTTAATAACAACAATGGTACAAATAGATAGAAATATGGGATAAAATGGGAGATAAAATTATACAAATCTATTACCCAACAAATAGGAGAAAGAAAATGGACAAGAAACATGAAAAGAGGAGGATATACACTAGGAACCAACCTGAGAGGAAGAAGAAATGAATCTGACCATATCCTGTAATGCATTTGAAAAATTACCACTCCTCACGCTCTCAAGATAGAAGGACGTATCAAGAAGAAAAATGTAATAGTGTTGATTGATTCGAGTAGTACCCATAATTTTATTCATTGTAAGGTAGCCAAGGAATTGAATTGCTTCCTATACCTAACACTAGAGTGTCAAATGATGGTTTCAAATGGATGAACTATAAATTCCTCTCAAAATTTCCATAATATCAAACTAACCATGGGGGAATATGTATTGAATAGTCCAATGCTCTGCATCCCAATGGGTGGTGTTGATGTTGTACGAGGATTACAATGGTTACAATATTTGGGGATGGTAGCTTTTAATTTTCAAGAACTTTTATTGAAATTTTTTTCGAAAGGAAAGGAAGTTGAATTATGGTGTATCATAGGGAAGCCAGGAAATATAATCATCTCTAATGTCATGACAAATCTTCTGAATAAAGAACAAGGAGTCGTAATTTCACAATTATCCTCACTATAGGTTAAAACATCAAAATTATCTATTTCTCGAGATCTCCAAAATGTCTTGGACAATCATTCCACAATATTTGAGACTCCCAAAGGACTCCGAACTATTCGTGATCATGATCATGATATTCATTTCAATCCAAGAATTGTTTTTCCAAACATCAAGCCTTACAGATATCCTTATGCTCAAAAGAGTGAGATTGAACATATGGTTGCAGAAATGCTAGAGGCTGGTATAATTCAACCTAGTCAAAGTTATTTCTCTGCTCCAGTAGTATTGGTGTAAGAGAAGGATGGATCATGGTGTATGTGTCTAGATTATAGGGAGCTCAAAAATCTCACTATCAAAGATAAATTTCCCATCCCCGTCATTGATGAATTATTGGATGAATTACATGGAACAATTTACCTCACCAAGCTAGATCTTCATTCTAGATTTCATCAGATTAGAATGAATACTGACGACATTTCGAAAAAAACATTTAGAACTCATGAGGGTCATTATGAATTTTTGGTCATGCCTTTTTTCCTTACTAATGGACCATCCACATTTCAAGGTTTGATGAATTCCATTTTCAAACCCTTCCTTAAAAAATTTATGTTAGTATTTTTTTATGATATACTAATCTATAGAAAGTCTTCGAAGGATTATGTTCAACATATTGACATGGTGCTCAAACTATTGGAGGAGAAAAAATTATATGCAAAAACCTCCAAATGTTTCTTTGGAGTCAGGAGGTGGAATATTTGGGTCATATTGTATCTCATGAGGGTGTTAAGGTAAACCCTAAAAAAATTAAATCCATTAAAGAATGTAAAACACCTAGAACCATAAAGTATCTTTGAGGATTTCTGGGGTTAACAAGGTATTATCGCATGGTTGTTAAGAATTATGTGAGAATATCAACACCTTTAACATCATTACTGAAGAAAGATGTGTTTTCTTCGACTCGAGAAGAAACTAAGGCCTTTGAACATCTTAAAGAGGCAATGTGCCAATCATCGATCTTAGCTACACTATACATCACAAAAACCTTTATTGTGGAATGTGATTCCCTAGGAAATGGAATTGGTGCGGTTTTAATGCAAGAAGGAAGAATCATTACTTTTGAAAGTCATCCAATTAGAGGAAAATATTTACTAAAACCTATTTATGAGAAGGAAATGTTGGCAATACTACATTCATTAAAGCAATGGAGAACTTACCTAATGGGAAGACACTTCAAGGTAAAAACAAATCATGATAGCCTTATATACTTTTTGGAACTAATATTATCCTCAGAGGAGTAGAAAAAATGGGTTACAAATATGTTGGGTTATGACTTTGAAATCATCTACAAAAAAGGGAAGAAAAATGTTGTTGCAAATGCACTCTCAAGAAAGGATGAGGATGTGGAAGAACTTATTTGTGCCATTTCTATTATTCAACCTGAGTGGATAATTGAAGTAAGGGATGAATGGAAGAATGATGAAGAGGTGTGGACACTCATTCAAAATTTTCAGCAAGATCCCAGTACATCTGAAACATTTCACTGGAAAAATGATTCATTATCATACAAAGATCGCTTATATATTTGTAATATTTCCCAACTCAAACAAAAGATTCTTTGGGAGTTTCACACCTCTCCCTTAGGATAGCACAAAGGATTTTTAGAAACTTATCACAAGGTCAAGAAGCATTTTTTTTGGGATGGCCTTAAATCTTATATTCAAACGTTTCTAGCAGAATGTTTAGTTTTCGAACAAAATAAATTTGAGACAATCAAGACCCCAAGTCTGCTACAACCTTTATCCATTCCAAGTCAACATTGGGAGGAGGTTTCAATGGATTTTAACATAGGTTTCTCCAATTCCAAAGGAAAGAATGCAATCATGGTGGTATTTGATATACTTAACAAGTATGCACATTTTTGTGCACTATCTCATCCATTTAATGCCAATACAGTTGCTACTGCATTTATGGACACAATTCAAAAGCTACATGGAAACCCAAAGATTATTGTAAGCAACAGAGATCCCACTTTTACAGGAAATTTTTGGACAGAATTATTTTCTTTTTTGGGTACTAAATTAGCTCATAGCTCATCATATCATCCTCAATCTCATGGGAAAAATGAGATAGTGGGTCAAGTGGTTACCTCTGGCTGAATGGTCGTATAACACTTCCTTCCATACTGCAGCAAAAATGACCCCATTTATGGCACTTTATGGATATCATCCACCCTTAATCACATCATATTTAAGAGAAAATTATAAGGTTCAAGAAGGATAAAATCACATCAAACATCAACAATCAGTTCTCCAACTCTTAAATGATAACTTCACCCTAGTGAAGAATTGAATGAAACAATAAACAGATCAACATCACAGCAAAAAAAGTTTTGATGTAGGTGATTGGGTATTTTTATGGCTACAACCATACAAAAAAATGTCCCTCAAGCAAGCTAAGAAGGATAATAAATTATCACTAGAGTATTAGGGCTCGTAAAAAGTATTGTAAAAGATTGGTACTATAAAATACAAATTGGAGCTTCTTGCATCTTCCCAAGTGCACTCAGTTTTCCATGTTTCATACTTAAATAAGGTTATATGTGACAAGCTCACAATTCAAACAATATTATCAGAACTTGACGAAGAAGGAAAAATCATATTGGAACTTGAAGCTGTCACGGAAAAAATAACTCGACAACTATGAAATCGATCAATTTCAGAGTATCTCATCAAGTGGAAGAACTCACCCATTGAAGATTCGACATGGGAGGATGATAATTTTATACAAAAACATCCAGAACTACTCAAGCATTGAGGACAACACTTTTTGGAAGGAGGCGCATGCTAGGTCCCTATAATACTAGTGTATCTGCTTATTTTTATTGTTGTTCCGATGTATTCCCCATATTGCTATTATTGTGCCTCATAAAAGCCCACTATTGTTATGGTTATGTCCGTTAGGATTATATTATGACCCCTTGGACTCCTATATATAGAAAGGAGATTTTTTTATTTGAATCATCCAAGAATTGTTCATTTATGTAATGTAAAGAAGGTTTCCCCTCTAAGACGTTTATTTCTAAGTCGTTGATCTATCTTTTCTTCTATTTTGTGAGTTGGTTTCATAACACATCTTCTCTACCAAATTTTAATGGTTTGACAAACGAAGACCTAGATACATTCTTATTTGAGTTTGACATATTTTGTAGAAGATATGATTATTGTACTAATTACCAAAGGTTTAAAGTGTTTCTTATTACTCTAAAAGGACAATCTCTCTGATGGCTTATGAGCCTTGGTGCGAACTACATTCAAACATGGGAGGACATGAAGAATATATTCTTGAAGAAATATCAATAGTAATGCAAGGCCAATGAAGATATTTTGAGAATGACACAAGGGGAACATAAAATATTGGAGGAGTATGTGGAGAAATTTCAAAGAAACCTTCAAAAATCAAATCATAAATAGTTGGAACAATATATCTTGAAAACACTCCTACTCGACGGAATCAAAGATGAATTTTTAGAACTCTTAAATATGATGGGAAAAGGTGATTTTTTCAGCTATCGTATGATGATTTTTGCAAATTATATATAAGGTATTCAAGAGGTCACTCCACTACTGGTCAGATTTATAGACAAATTTCTTCTCAATTTTTGAAATGTGCTGCAAGAATAAGAGTTACATGAGATGAAATGAATGAATTATTTGAATACTTTAAAATCGATATTATTATCTCTCTAATTTCACAATTGGATGTTTTGCAGGTTAAGAAAAATCAAGAAAAAATTGAAGAAGTTTTTTTCCCTTGATATTGAAAGAAACACCCCATGGGAAAATGCTCTTTCCTACCTAGGATGAAAAAAGATATCAAGAATCTACAAGCTCACAACCATGGAAATTGTGGCCCACTTGTATAGTTCAAAACACTTTCTCTCCATTTTCTTACTTGCATAATCCATTATTAAATACTCATGTTTTAGGGAAGCCATGCCAATCTCAATACAACCCCTATAAATATTTTCCACAAGCTTGGCATGAATTGCCTTATGTTTACATAAATACTCTCCCTTATCTTGTAGAACAAACACATCATCCATGTTCTTCACCATATTTTCAGCAACATCTTTATTTCGTATCAAAATCATCCACACAATCCAATCAACTCCATCATAAAAATATTCCAAGGCCTAAAAAAAATCCTTCTAAACTCATTCCACTCCCTCAACATAATAAACTAGTACAACATTCTTACAATGTTGAACTAAATTTTCCCACCCTTCCCACCCATTCTATCTCATTTGAACCATTGCCGAAAAATTATATTAGGTACGGGAAGGCTTCGAATATAAAAATTGCAGAAGTAATTGAAGAAATTCATGATATTAAAACCATAGGAAATCAAGAGATTCAATTATATATTGAAGATTGCTTTCACTCCATCATCTTTTTGCAGCATTACTCCATACTTCAACAATTCTTGGCACCATCCTTAATAGGGAAGTTGGTCTCTCTTACCCTGGTATTTATAACATGCATTTTTTAATTTGGGTATGTACATATATGAGGCATTATTTATAAAATGGCTCCATTTGAAGTACTCTTATAGGTAGATATATTTCATATTTTTCAAATAGAGTAGGTTAGTGTAGAAAATAAAATAAATAAGTATATAAATAAATAAATTTCTTTATATGTAAAAAGAGTTGTTTTTATTGCAACACACTATGTAAATCAACATTGGTGATAAATATTTGAATTTATTTTTGTATTTAGATGAATTAAATTTAAAATATCATTCCTACAAACATTCAACTTCATTCCCATCACAACTTTGGAAAAATTGCTTGGCTATCATATCTTATGGCTTGCGGGCTTGATGAAATTTCTCAAAAGTACAGTTGGGACAATCAAGTTTTGAGGGACTGATTAGGAATATTTAAAAAAAAAAATTCGATCATAATCATCCCTTTATATATACTTGCTAACTCAATTTTGATTTGTGACTAGAACATTATGACCTAAACATTGGTAGGGTGTCTAGTACGAAGCTTAGGGACAAAGTTTGAAAAGTCAGTTTTTGGAGGTCAAAATTAATACATTTTTCAAATCTATTTCTATGTTATATTTTATTATTAATTTAGTTTACAAGTAAATTTGAATCACTCGATTTCGATATCGTATGAGAAATTTATAACCAAAACACTAATTTTCTATCATAAATTAGCATTCTTAAAACTCTATTTTTCTGGCTATTCACTCGCGTATTTGACCCATAAATTATTCTTGTATTCAAAATATCTTTATATTAGAGATATATAAATTAATATTATTTAATATCCAATTTTAATTAGTTAAATATTTCATCAAATGAAAAATTTATTCTTAAAATATCAAATGTTGGTCTAAGTTGGGAAATCGAAAATGGCTCTGTTATGCAGGTTGTTCTAAGTAAATTTGATATATCATATCATGGAATTTTTAAAACAGATTTCTATTGGTGATATCCATTTGAATTATATTTCATTTGGATTTTGAATCACCCAAATCTGATGAAAAAAAAATGATTTATGATTAAAACATTGATGGTTAGTATGGTCAACCAATCATGTCCTGCAGGTGACAAATAAATTTTACTTCATTTAAATTTCTGTGGACTTTTTTTATAGAGTAAATACATATTATTTTATTTCATATTTATTGGACTAATAGAGCCTGCACACCTCTCTTATTCCATTATTTTATGTTTTATTGCAGTAATATGCTCATTTTTTTGTAAGCCCCAAGAGAATAAAAGAGGTTCATTTATGCAAAAGTGATTCTTGAAGGAATGTTAATGAAATAAGGGAATTTAATCCAAGCATATATTAAGAAATTTAATATCATATTATGTTTAGTTTTTTTAGGTGTTTTTATCTAAAATGACATGTATTATAAGATCTTGCTACAAATTTCTTGCTAATGCTTGCCAAAAAGAAAAAACAACATGAACAATTTTTTGTTACTCAATCAATTCATAACAGGAGAAATGAAGAATTTATTTTCATGTTGTTTAGTACCACTACACCATCAACCATGCCATTGATACCAAATAACTGTTCCAAAATATCTTTTGTTCGTGCTTATTCACCACTACTATTAAAATAGATTATTTTTCCCTCGGGAAACAACATTATTGCATATGAAATCACAATTATTGCAACTTAATTCTTTACATATTAATTTATGGTTATTTTCAATAAAGTGTTGTCTTTTTTTCTTATTCTTATTTTTTGTTTTTTTTTGTTTAAGGTATTGTTTCGTTTAAATTTGTAGTTGGTGTTCCTTCATGAAAATAAAATAATGAAGTTCTTAAGTTTCATGATGTTGCTCCACATCTACCATTTTTTTCCCAGTCTTATCAAGTATATGGTTGAATCAGATCTAATATCAAAAAATATTATGATAAGTCTTCTTAGGAATGATTCACTCTTAATTCCTCATTATTTTCTACGCTGACTATGACTGTTGGATGACTAATCCTTCTCCATGTCACTTTGCTAAGATCGCCCATTGAGTTAGTTTTTGGGAGCTTTTTCTACAGTCATACTTCATACTTCATGTCTACCAGATTAAAATTATATAGGTAGTTTTGAGGTTGTAACATGCAAAAATTATACTATTGGATAAATAAATCTTGAATTATAATTGTTACTACCTTAGTTACAATAGTTGTTTCCTAAGTCACAATTGTTTTTTCCTAACTCATAGTTGTTGTTCCCTCAGTCAGAGCTGTTGTTTCCTGACTCACAGTTGTTGTTCCCAAAGTAACAACTAATTTTTCTTGAATCACATTTGTTGTTCACTAAGTCACAACTATTTTTTCCTAACCCTCAATTGTTGTTCCTTAAGTCAGAGTTGTTGTTTCTTGACTCAGTTATTGTTCCCTGAGTCATAGCTCTTGTTTCCTAACTCACAATTGTTCCCTCAGTCACAACTATTGTTTACTGACTCAAATCTGTTATTCCCTAAGTCACAACTATTGTTTCTTGACTTAAAAATGTTGCTCCCGAAGTCACAATTGTTGTTTCCTGACTCAAAGTTGTTGTTCCCTAGGTCACATTTGTTGTTTCCTGACTCACATTTGTTTTTACCTAAGTCAAAATTATTGTTTCCTGACTCATATTTATTTTTTCCCTAAGTCACAGTTGTTGTTTCATGACTCACAATTATTTTTCCCTCAGTCATAGCTCCTCCCAACTCACAATTTTTCCCTCAATCACAAATGTTATTTCCTAAGTCACAATTGTTGTTCCCTTAGTTACAAATATTGTTTCCTAGGTCAAAACTATCGTTTCTACAATTACAATTGTTGTTACCTCTATCACAATTTTTATTACTTAAGTCATTGTTGTTGTTACCAAATTTACGGTCATGGTTACCTCAATCACAACTATTTTTATTAACAGATTTTCAGGTTTGATTCAACACATGTAGGTCTTTCTGATTTTTTTCTCCTTGGTGAATGGGAAATGCTTTTAATGATCTAAGCCCTCTTTGACATAATGATTAGGTATTCAATTTATCCTTGTTTATATAAAGACATAATCTTATTTTCAAGGAATAATTATGCAATGATGATTTCATCATGCCAACTTTCAACTTTCCTAATTTGTCAAGACCATGATCTTGTAAAATTTAGATAATGATAACAAAATTATACTTAAATATTTTTGTAACTATCTAATGAACTATACGTCAAACACAATATAATATATATATATTCATCAACAGTCATTTTAAGGTTATTATTCTTTGAGAAACAAAACTACCAAAGTTGAAAATATTTACTACAAAACATTTTACGCCATCCCTAGCTCTTAAGGAGTTGACCTGCCACCCCATATATTAAGTAATATTTTGTTGATTAACATTAGACATAATTGAATTTAGATATAAACAGTCAACTTAAGGATATGAGGTTTCATCATGATCCAACCTACCATGATCATAGGTCCTAATAAAGTGACATTACCACTACTAGTCACCAAGCCAAGACAATGGCCTTTGGTCATAAAGATAAAGGACAAGAGGTCTCATAACAAGCCAAATTTTTCACTTTTGTTAGCTCCCGTGAATGGCATTGTTATTAATTGTTTACCAAGCTAGAATAATGATCTTAAGTAGACATATAACTAAATTGAAAAACTCTTGTAACTATGTATTTATTTCTAATAGATGAGATACTCGTATCTCAATGGGTTAAAAAGGCACCCCTGTCGAGGCTATGTAATTCTTCTCAGAGAAATGGCCATTCCTATGGTATAGAAGTTAATTCAATACTATGATCTACTTTGTTACTTTATTTTCTCATAATTAATTTTCGATAAAGCCTATTGTTGCTTATATAAGGTTTGATAGAACTCATGATTCATGGCATAATATTTAATCATTTCTTAAATGATGGTGGTTATGTTTTTTACATATTATTGATTTATAAATATTCACTTTACATGCGAGGATGAAAATTTTACGATATTTGATATTTGAAATTTTGTATCATATAATATATCATTCCTTTATTATACAAGTTTGATATCTTTAACGAAAGATATTTTCTTTTCCCAATAAGTCACCATTTATTCCTAGCTTAACAATACTATTATTATTATTTTACGGTAGAATGAAGATGCCTAATTATGATTGTGAATTCCAAAAATTTGGTGAGACCTTGAGAAGAAAATACTGAGATAACTAATTATCACCATTTTTGTGCTCATGACAACCAAAGATTATGTGTATAGGGAATGCATCTCTTTCTCATAATTTTACCCTCAGTTATTCGGTTTTTATCCATTATTATCCCATGGAATTCACAAAATGATTATGTTAATCTTATATATAATGATGAAGGGGCATTAGGCTAAAACAAATTCCATGTAGTTTTATAGACCTAGGAGTTTTAAGTCTTGAAAGGGGTATATTTTATGTAATGAATTTAGTGGGTTTTAATTAATTTTAATTAAATTTGGAGAGAATTGTAACTTCTCTCGAATGATTTGAGGACAGGAGAAGCTGATTAGTTGGGCATATGAAGAGATTAGAGATTCGAAAAGACTGCAGAGTAGGAAATTGGGAATTTTAAGAGTTTTGTTGAGCCGTTAAGGGAACTGAACCGATTCATTATTAATTTGTATAAATGTAAGCCTACGAGCAGATAGGGGGGAGAGCTGTTCAGAGGCAAAGTAGTGAGGGACGGAGTGTCAAACAGGAGTTGAAGAGGGCCACTGACTCGAATATCTGGCCAGGAATAAGAATTCCTTTGTATTTGATTTCATATATATGAATGAGAGAATTGTGTCTGAACCATATGTGCATTGATTGATTTAATTCTGTGTGACTGTATTTATTTGAGTCCTATGTATATGTCATGTGCAATTAAATTGGGGGAATTGATCACAGAATGGATCAATTCCATCAAAGGATGGACTTGGGTATCGAATACCTAGACCTAGACTTGTTAAAGATGCATGGTTTAATTTCTGCAATTTATATCCATCGGCCTTATATATATATATATATATATATATATATATATATATATATATATATATATATAGGGGTTGGATTCAATTTGAGGGCTATCGAATTCCATTTTGAAAAGGACCATCGAATGCAATCCGTTCTCCACACACACCTCGGTAGTTAAACTACTCGAAATCGTGAATAGAATTCTTGTAATGCGCAGGATCATAAAAGAACTATGAGTCGATTTGGAGCGATCAGGTTAGTTGAACGAAGACTTCTTGCAGTCAAAGCTTGAGACTATAGCATGGATTCTTGTTTTCCAAAGTAAGAATTCGTAGAAATGATGCAGTGATGGCTCGATTGAAGGCAAAGGAAAGCCATAAGCACAGAGGAATATGAGTTCGAATGGAAATTCATGAGGCGTAAGACTGGATCGGACTTATATGTCAATGGCAAGGGAGGATGCATAGGTCTGTTTATATCTTTGTGCGAATTGGAGAAGGAACATCGTCGAGAAGGCCAAATCCTGATTGTGTGATAGAATGGAAAAACTAGGTGATAGAAAAAATTTATATTTGTTAAATAACTAGAAATAGAACAATGAGATCGTGAAAGTTTCATATGTGGAGGAATTAAGTTGAAGCGGAACCGTGAAGTCAATGGGAGTCGAACACAGCGAAAACCAAGGTTTTGAAACCAGTTGTTTCACATTTCAAGAGGAGTGGTAAGTTTTTTTTTGCATTTTGAACGCAATAGTGTCCATCGGTTGACACATGTCATTGGGTGGTAATTAAAACCACAAATTTCACAAAATATTTGCGTGCTAAAGTTCTGCAGTTAAATAATGTGATTTCCATTGGATCCGACTTGTGAAAGATCCAAGGGCACTCACACTTGAAGATGGGAGCTTGTTAATGTAGGTACGGTGAGTGTTCTTTTCTCTAGTGAATGGTAAGTTGTGGGCCCTGAGGACACTTATATATGTTATTACTTGAGATTTAAATCCAAGCTCGAAGGTCTATTATGAGGTTCCATATCATTGAAGACATGATATATATTAAAAATATTATGTTTGATATGTGTGATGTGCAAGCCGTGGCACATATATTTGAGTTGATTATAAATCGAATGTAAATTCAAATTGCCATATGGTGTGAACATTCAAGCTTAGATTTGGTCAAAAATTTAGTTAAGACCAAATATGGTATGTAAAGAAGAATTCCGCATGTGAAGAATTGAAAGGGGTTTAATTCTAGGGTTTCAAACCAGAGATTTAAAATAATGAAGCTTCCATATAGAAGAATTGTAATCTGGTGGAATGGTTTTTATAACCATAACAATTTATTTTAATATCTCAAATCTAAGATTTGAGATATAAAAGCTTCTGTAGAAAATTAAATTGTTGAGTTGCCTAGATTGGGGTTTATTTGGGGACAAAAATTTGGGATGCATTTTTATATGCGTAGTTATGGAAGAAGAATGTGGGTTTGGTAGGGTAGCCTGCCATCAAGTGGTATCAGAGCTGGAATAGCTCTTTTTGAAAGTTCAAGTTTTTGTTGAATGCATGTGTGATAAAAACAGATCAGATTTTGGAACTAATAAAAATGTTAGCATACAGAGATGCAGTGTACGTGAGAGGAATAGCAAGATCACTCAGGGATCTTGGAAGGTGAGTTGATAAGAATTATTTAACTCTGCTTTGAAGAATTATTTGTAGAATTCAGATTGCAGGCAATTGAAGAAATCTCAGCAAAGGCAGATCACAACTTTGAGAGTAGTGATGAAGGGGTCCAGCAAGGGATTCTGAGTGAAGAAGAAAGTGTGGTAGAACCTGAAGAAATTCAAAATAGGTTGAATGAATAGGACAATGGTATTCTAAAAATTTGCAGATGAATTGAAGCCTAGAAGGAGCAGAAGAGAGTGCTCAAGAGGTTCCATAGAGAGTGAACCAGTACTTGCCAAAAGATCAGATCCGGAGGAAAGGATTGGTGAGGTAAGTGGCAGCAGGAGAGCTTGTTGTTGCAGAGGCTTTGTGCAGGAAATAATGGAGGAGAATATGACTTCCAAAAGTCATAGAAGAGATAGCAGAGATTCTGAGAGATGCCACAACAGAAAATAGGACAGAGATTGCATGACAAATGGCATGAAGGAGAAATTGATTGATGTAGAATATTGGAAGGAGGTAGCTGAGATCAGAGAACAGTTTAACAAACTGAAGATGATGATAGAGGAAATCCAGACAGAAAGCTGAGAAATCTTAAACAACGGATGAGTGTACAGTTGGAATGTACAAAACTCAGAGCAGCTGAGTTGAAAATGGAAGTTTCTGTTTGTGAAGCAGGACAGAGTGAAGTCATGGGTACAGGTGAAGAATACAGATCTATGAAGGATCTTATGAACCATGATGAAGACTTAAGACAAAAATATGTTTTTTTTGCTGAAGAGGATATCATTGATGATTTCCTGAACTATTGGGCAAATCCAGATCAGCTGGATGATGTAGAACCTTTTATTTTTGTAACTGATAATTGTAAGGTGATTACAGGTTTTGCAGAGGAGGAGGAGCAATCTTGTGAAGCTATCACAAGCATGAATAAGTATCTCTCAGAAGATGAATACTCTAAAGTAAAATGCAATGTTGGAGAATGTCTCTTGACTGAAGGAAGCAGTGATGCATTTATGATGGAAACTGTTGCAGCACAGGAAGAAATTCTTGTGAATGAAGAAGGAGATGATCAATTTGAAGAGCTGATATGTGAAACACTAGTTGAGGCTGTTGAAGCTTGTGGTTTACAAACTTAAAGTTTGTGTATGAATGCAGGGATAGTAAATGATGATGAAATACTTCAGCAATGCCATAAAGAAATTGCATTGCTGGAATATTTTTTGGAGAATTCAGAGTATGAAAGGGAGATTGCAGAAGGTAGATTTCACTACAGTGAACAGGAAAACATAATGGAGACAGATGGTGTGAATGAAATACTTGTTGACAGTCTTGGGAATTCTTTATATAATTATTTGGGAAAAGTGAATCAACATACTGATGTTTTGATAGAGAAGGAAGGAATTTCAGGACAACATACTAAAATGCTAACAGAGGAAAGAAAGGCACTGAGGCCTTATGATTTTTGTTTTAACAATTGTTTTATGAATGTAGATTTTGTTGATACTGAAGAAAAATTGACACCATTGGACAGTCAAATAAAAGAGGAGGAAAATTATGTGGAAGACTTAAATCCATGGAATGAATAAATTGGATTGCTGGAGATTATGCTGAATAAACAGGATTCAATGTAGGAGGGAGCACCTCAATTTCAAAATTGGGGATTGCAGAATGTGAAGATGCGAAGGAATGAAGATAGTGAAGACTTTCTGAGTCTTGGAAGAGACTTAGGATTGCTGAGGAAAAAATTGGTGACTAAATCATCAAGTGAGACCACTGGGTCTTATGATTTTGAAACTAATAGTTTGGTTGTGTTGACAGGTATTGCAGAAGAAAATCCATCTTTTGGAGTTGTCTCGGATATAGATGAACTATTACAGAAGAAGGAAGGTGAGGCAATCATGTCTCATGTGAAGGAAATTGTTATTACTATTGATGACAAGGAAGAGTTGGCTTGTCTGAATAGCCAAGAGAAGACTGGAGGACAGACTTTTGGAACTGCTACAATGATGGAAAATCAGAATTTTATTCTGATAGAAGATGAAAATGTAGAATTTGAAGAACTTGATTTGACTTCCAGAAGCAATCAAGAGGGTGAAGGGAAATTACTAAAGATTGTCAAGGAAGAAGAAGAAGAATATGTTGAAACAAGTTTGTAGCATATTGATGAAATGCTTGAGAACAGATGGCTGAATTGTTTGCCGAAAACATTTATAGAAGAGAATGAAATTGCAGACACTAGAGTTAAAATGCTTGAAGTTGTGAAAAGAATAGAAGCAGATACTATTTTGCAGAATTTAATCATGCTTACTAGTACAAAAGGAGAAATTAATGATTATGTTATTGGAGTTAGAGAATTGAAAGATAATTTAATTTTTAAAAGTAAATTTGCAGGTGATGAGAAAAATAATGTTGTAGAGGGAGATATCCTAAGAGATATTCAGGAATTTTTGGAGGCAACAACATTTCTGGCAAAAGAGGCAACATTGGCATCAGCAACATCTATGGTGGCAGCTATAGCAACATGTGGGGTGGCATCTGCAGGAGTAAAAACAATGTTAGCAACATGTGGGATAGCAAGAGCAGCAACTGAAGCAACACCCATGAGGGAAACATCTACAACAAAAATTGAGGAGATAGCCACAAGGGCAGCAACAAAATTCTTAAAGACAGTAACAGTAGCAGTGTTGGCAGCAATAGAAATTGAAGGCAGCAACAAAAGGCAAAAAAATTTCCAGACAAAAGAAAGGCTGGACATAGAAATTGAAAACATCAGAAGATTGATGATGAAGGTTCCTCAGAAGCAGCAGATAGTGGCAAGAAAGAAGAGAAATTTTAGCAAAAGAAAAGCAAGAGGAAAATGTGAAAGCATAGTTGGAGGCAAGTTGCAGAACAAAGTATGGAAACCTGGAAGTGTGCAGTTGAAGAATAATGCAGCTGATGGACAACAGAAAAGAAAAGTATGGGACCTAGGAGGCAAAGTTTTAAGAGCACATGATCAGGAGATCATGATTCATTTTGACCTTGGGAGTCTGATGCAGGGGCATTAGGCTAAAACAAATTCCATGTAGTTTTATAGACTTAGGAGTTTTAAGTCTTCAAAGGGGTATATTTTATGTAATGAATTTAGTTGGTTTTAATTAATTTTAATTAAATGTGCAGGGAATTGTAACTGCTCTCGAATGATTAGAGGACAGGAGAAGTTGATTAGTTGGGCATATGAAGAGATTAGAGATTCGAAAAGACTGCAGAGTAGGAAATTGGGAATTTTAAGAGTTTTGTTGAGCTGTTAAAGGAACTGAGCCGATTCATTATTAATTTGTATAAATGTAAGCCTATGGGAAGATAGGGGGGAGAGCTATTCAGAGGTAGATTAGTGAGGGATGGAGTGTCAAACAGGAGTTTAAGAGGGCCACTGACTTGAATATCTGGCCAGGAATAAGAGTGCGTTTGTATTTGATTTCATATATATGAATGAGAGAATTTTGTTTGAACCATATGTGCATTGATTGATTTAATTCTATGTGACTGTATTTATTTGAGTCCTGTGTATATGTCGTGTGCAATGAAATTGGGGGAATCGATCACAAAATGGATCGATTCCATCAAAGGATGGACTTGGGTGTGAAATACTTAGACGTGGACTTGTTAAAGATGCATGGTTTAATTTCTGCAATTTATATCCATCGGCCTTATATATATATATATATATATATATATATATATATATATATATATATATATATATATATATATATATATATATATACATATATAGGGGTTGGATTCAATTTGAGGGCTATCGAATTCCATTGTGAAAAGGACCATAGAATGAAATCTGTTCTCCACACACACCTCGGTAGTTAAACTACTGGAAATCGTGAATAGAATTCTTGGAATGCACAGGATCATAAAAGAACTGTGAGTCGATTTGGAGTGATCAGATTAGTTGAAAGAAGACTTCTTGCAGTCAGAGCTTGAGACTATAGCAGGGATTCCTGTTCGCCAAAGTAAGAATTCGTAGAAATGATGCAGTGATGGCTCGATTGAAGGCGAAGGAAAGCCATAAGCACAAAGGAATATGAATTCGAACGGTACTTCATGAGGCGTAAGACTGGATCAGACTTATAAGTCAACGGAAAGGGAAGACGCAAAGGTCTGTTTATATCTCTGTGTGAATTGGAGAAGGAACATCGTCGAGAAGGCCAGATCCTGACTGTGTGATAGAATGGAAAAACTGGGTCATAGAAAAAATTCGTATTCATTAAAGAACCTAAAATAGAACAATGAGATCGTGAAAGTTTCATATGTGGAGGAATTAAGTTGAAGCAGAACCGTGAAGTCAATGGGAGTCGAAGACAGCGAAAACCAAGGTTTTGAAACCAGTTGTTTCGCATTTCAAGAGGAGTGGTAAGTTGTTTTTGCATTTTGAATGCGATAGTGTCCATCGGTTGACACACATCATTGGGTAGTAATTGAAACCACAAATTTCACAAAATATTTACATGCTAAAGTTCTGCAGTTAAATAATGTGATTTCCATTGGATCTGACTTGTGAAAGATCCAAGGGCGCTCACACTTGAAGTTGCGGGCTTGTTAACGTAGGTATGTTGAGCATTCTTCTAGTGAATGGTAATATGTGGGCCCCAAGGACACTTATATATGTTATCAATTGAGATTTAAATCCAAGCTCGAAGGTCTATTATGAGGTTCCATATCATTGAAGACATGATATATATTAAAAATATTATGTTTGATATATGTGATGTGAAAGCTGTGGCACATATATTTGAGTTGATTATAAATCGAATGTAAATTCAAATTTCCATATGGTGTGAACATTCAAGCTTAGATTTGGTCAAAAATTTAGCTAAGACCAAATATGGTATGTAAAGAAGAATTTTACATATGAAGAATTGAAAGGGGTTTAATTCTAGGGTTTCAAACCAGAGATTTAAAATAATGAAGCTTCCATATAGAAGAATTGTAATCTGGTCGAATGGTTTTTATAACCATAACAATTTATTTTAATATCTCAAATCTGAGATTTAAGATATAAAAGCTTCCGTAGAAAATTAAATTGTTGAGTTGCCGAGATTGAGGTTTATTTGGGGAAAAAAATTTGGGATGCATTTTTATATGTGTAGTTATGGAAGAATAATGTGGGTTTAGCAGGGTAGCCTGCCATCATATAATGAGGTAATTGAGGTAATGAATTACTGATTGAGGCTACTCATTAGATTTATTATAGAAATCTTGATGACAGGGCAACTAATCAGTTTGGGGGAAGGAAACTATGCTACACTTTATGATTACTTTCTTTCAGCTTTCATAACTTCCACCTTCCACATCACTTTCAACATCAACTCTGCCTACATCAGCTTCAACAAATATCAATCCATCCATGCCATTCCATGCTTTCAGGAAAGTAAAAATTGAGGTAAAATAGAATAAGTTTATGATTTATTAGAAGTTTAGGAGAATGTCATGAAAAATAACTAAGAATTATTCATTCATATATTAGAACCATTATTTTCCTTATTCATTCTCAAAACCTCCCTTATTCCACACACCAAGCTGAAATTTCAACAATGATTGTACCAACGACCTCAATTTGTTTTCAAGTGTAACATGAGGGAATGCTAATTTTCTAGTTTGAGAGAGGAATTTATATGCATGATGGATGTTTTCTCTTTTCTTCCTCATTTAAGGTATGCAATTTAATTTTTATATGGTGCATATTTTGATTCACGTATATCTATAAAACCATTAACTAGATTCTTGTGATTTTTGGACAACAAAGAGGTATCATTAAAATACACAAACCAATAAAATTTCAAGCTAAACTAGTTTTTAAGACTCCAAAAATCATGCATTGTCACCTACATCTATTTTCCTTATATATTAGGATATGTGGATCATACAGGTTTTATTTTTGGAGTGGAGAGGCATTAATATAGTAGAAATATTCTTGCAAAATTTCAGCAAAATCTGGTTTGTAGTTTTTGAGAAAATGGTTAATGAAGTTTTTTGTTACTTGTATTAAGTTTTGTTGCAAATTTATATTCATATAGTTGAAAGTCAATATTCAAATTGTTACAACTTCACCAACATTGATAGAATTGAAAAAACATTGTTTTAAAAAATCCTCTGGGGAAGAAGCCTTTTGTTCCATTAATATCCTAAGTTGGGGTGAGTGTCTTGGTTATTGAATCACTACTTGTTTAATATATAGGCATTGGGTTGCATGAGGACATGAAACATGTTCAGTTTGGGGGGTATGTTGGGCCACTAATTTTTCAATATTATTATAAATTTTTAACATCTATTTGATCCATTTCTACCATTCTTTATCACACCCTTTATCATATAATTCCATTTCATAATTATTTATGATCCTGTAAATAATTAATACTTGTTCTCCTTTATTTTTAATAAATTCAATATTATTAGGCATGATTTTTCCAATGATGGTTTATTAATGAATTTTTTATAACATCACTCACGACTTTAGCCTCAAATATCTCTTCCTGATTGCAAATTTGATCTTCAAATCATAATCAAATATTCCAATTCAGAAATTCGTAGGGATAAAAATCGACAATTTTGTGTTGGAAATTTTTAAAAAATTGAGATGATTCTTGAAAATATGAGACATGGGTTTTGTGCAGAATGGAGAAAAATGGTCTTTTGGTGAGTATATTTCTAAAATATTCTCTGGATTGAGAGAAACGCAAGGTTCTTCGAAGGTTATTTTTTCTCAGATTTGTCTTCTGGTTGTTTTCCAAATTCTCCCAACTGCAATACTAGATTAAGCTTATTCCAGTTGAATCATGACGGAGAGATAATTCATATATGATCCTGTTTATTGAGATTACGTAATCAATCCAAAATTGTAATGGAAAATATTTTGTAATCAATTTAGTTTTAATTCCTATTTTCTATCTATGTATTTAAATGAAAACATAGATCAAAGAGGAGGGGATGAACACTTGTTGAATTTGAGGCAAAGCTAAGAACTTCATTTTGGTGTAATTATTTATCTTATGTATTTTAATGAACGAAGCTATCAATTGAGTTCTACATATGTTATTTGTAATATGATCTGAATTATTTTTCACGGCAGAACTGAGTCTTGGGTTGTTGTGCCCACTATCTTGGATTAGGTGCTTCCTTGAACATATAAGTAGTTTAGGTGTGTGTTCGTTTATTTAAATTTCAATTGATGTTCCTTGAAGTAACTTTTCCTTGAGGTAACTTTCCTTTTTTCAAGGAATTTTTTGGTTACTGTATTTTCCAGATTTGTGGTTTTTTGCAATTTCTACATTTTATTTAATTTGATCCTCTAGATTAGAAATTGAATTATGTTGGGTACAATAGGTTGAATTTCCAATTCTTCAAGGTGTGGTTTAATTTAGTATTGATTCAAGTTGTGTGATTAGCATAATTATTGTTCCTGTCATTTACTTTCTGCTTTTACATTTAGTATTGTTTTTCAAGTATTACATTTTACTTCTTATTGAATAAGCTTGATAGTGTAGAACTCAATCGTGTAGAACCAGTGTTAATTTTTGGTATTTTCTTGCATATATTTTGACTATTTTCTTGAAATAAAAATATGCTCTTCGGGTTGATAATTAATTTTCAAGGGATTAGTTGTTTTTATTAAGAAATTCATTTTCTCAACACTTATTGATATAAATGAAATCTAATACAGACTTATCAATATAAATAATGTATATTTTAATGATAAGTGTCAAAATTTATGTATGTGTGTACCTGGTCTGTGTCACGTGGTTTATGGACCCCCCAAATTTCATGGACGGTATCACGACATGTATGGGCATGTGACAAAAGTTGGTCACTCTCGAGATATGAATCTTCATGTAATGCCAATGGTGGGCCATAAGGAAACGAAGGTGGTATTCTCATCTCTATGCGCCATGTGACATGTGCAATGCCAAATGTCCTCTGCATTTTATCTGTAATGGTATGCCTAGTCTCACGGTCAAACTCCAACGACCACTCTAGCTTTTTTGGAAATACCACGCTTCGTAATTGTCATGGAAATAATATCGGGGGTGGTGCTACATGCATAGGTTTCCTATGAGCTCTGACATGTTCATAAATAAGTCCCAATCTGGGTCCATAAAACTTAGATCTAGTGCTGGTGTAATAATAGAACCTCATATGTAGTAAAAAATACACATATATATGCTTTAGAAAACAAATGGGGACCTGATCATAGTGGGGGAACTAGCCCAAATATCCAATGAATCAATCATAAACAAAAATATTCACACCAACATTCATAAAATATTTTAACAGAATCAAACTAGCATGTCTAGCATGACAGTCTCGAGGGATGTCAAACAAATCCCCACAAACATCAATGTTCTTGGTGGCTTATTTCACCACATTCCAAGTATGTGGGCCTCTAACCTACAACCTCCTAATGTTATGTATGGAATGTATGAGTTGTCTTTGTGGAACTTCCCTCTGGTATGTCTCGATCAAACTATTGATGTTATCTAGCATCAAAGACAAACTACACCTAGTAGGCGAACTAGGAGAGATTTTATCCATGCCTCGTGTGATCCATGTATGTTGGGCCCTAACATTCTCAACAATGATATTGTCTATAGCACTATTCCATGGAGGGATCGATGTTGCACTTTGATCCTCATCTTCGCCCCAGTGAGGGTATGAAAATCATAAACATAATTTAATATATATAAGTGTAATAACATAATCAATAAATTCAAACACATCAATTGAAGACAATTTGAAAATTAAATAAAATTTCAAGACATAAAGACATAAAGTTTAAAGAGGATTTAAAATTTAATATGTGTACCTACAACAGGTAAATAAGGTCCATTATCCATAGCAAGATCATTGACATAGACATGAACACTGCCTCTTCCACTCTCATTGGTGTAGGAAGTGTGAGTTACAAAATCATTACTCAACTAACAAATTTAATAAGGGTGGGAATTAAGAAATATATAGTTCTCATATAATTATATTAAATAATTATACAAATATGAGTAGTGGAAAATTTCAGAAAAATATCATTATATTAGATGTCACATTTTATAGTTAACTTTATGTTTTGTTATATATAAATATATGTCTTTGTGTATGTGTGGTTAATAAAATTTAATTAAATAAAAAAAAATTAGTTTTGTTCTTTTAATTTAGTTAATATTTTGTTTAAGTGACCTTTTTTTTTAATTGCTATATATCTTATAAAAAAATATTTAAATTTAAAATAAAAAAGAAACAAATTTCTTATTCAAGATTTAATAGAGGTTCACCCTGAGCAACCATATTCATTATGTTAATATAAAGCTAATTCATTTATTTATTGGTTATAGTTTAATTGTTTTATATTTTAGAATTTTTTTGGGAATATTTCTCACCATATTCATTCAAAATTTAAAATGCATTTTTAATAACAAAAAAACATTTTTTTTAATTTATTTCACTAAATTCCTAAAAAAAAAAAGTTAAAACCTAAAATAATTAAAAAATAAGGTTTTATGATAGAAAATATTTATAATAAACATGGTGTCCTTGTAGATAACTTATACAATGAAAAAAAAACTAAGGGCGAATGAAGATAGGTTAAATTTTTGGGCCAAATGTCTTGTTAAAATTTCAAGTTTTTCCTCTTTTATCAAATTGAAACCCTCAAAATTCATATAAGCACCGTGAATTTTGATTCGAAGTAAAAAGATAAATTGTGGAGAATTATGTTTTTGTCCTAATGATATTTTATTCAAAAATATTTAGTATCATATAATATGTCAAATTTCCATTAAATGAAATGCTTATCCTTGCAATTTTTCACACATATTAAGAGCTATGTGTGTGTTCATATATCATAGCTTACTTTATATATATATATATATATATATATATATATATATATATATATATATATATATATATGTATATATGCATGATCTACACGGAGAGAGCTAGGTTTTTCATATTATCTTTTTTGTAAAAAAATATATTTGTTATTATTTTTAGAAGTTGACAAAGTAATATTTCATAAAGACATGTGTTCATGTAAGCTTTTTTTCAACTATTTAAATAAATTGAAAAAACTAGAGTACCCTTTTGAAGAGGACTCGTAAACTAAGATAGTGGTATTTTTTGAAATTTTTTAGTTGTGTATATTTAATGTTATTGAATTTTATTTTTTCAACATCCTTAAAATTGTTAAAAAAAAATTCAAGCATTGTGTTTAAAAGAAATAAGATAACAAAAATCATATGTATTGAAAAATGTCAAACTCATATGTCACTGGATAGAGGGTTCCTTTCCGAATCCAACATGATCAACTCCACCACTCAAAAATAAATTATGGTTGGAATCTGCTCGGGTTCAAAATATTGTTGCAAAAAAATCTATAGAAGATGAGCTAAAACTGTGTTTTCTGGGCCCTCAACAGCTAGATTGAGCGCCCTCAACAGCTAGATTGAGCACTTAAAACACTCGATTGAGTGTTTTAAATTAAAATTTAAAATAAATCGGTGGAGGGTTTAATCAAGCCCTTAAATTGGTTAAATATAGCCTCGATCAAGCTATAGGCTTGATCTAGCCTATAGCTGGATCGAGCTATCATAATTATCTTAAAAAAAAGAAAACAAAGTCTCTCAATACTTGTCTATAAGATAAAAAAAATATTTGTTCCACAAAAATATTTTTTATAAATATTCAAATATATTCCAAAGTCTAATTTTCCTTAATTATAAATAGGAATTTATTTTATTTTACCCCACATATATATATAAAATATTGTAACTTTTTTTTTTCAATTTTGAAATTCCTAAAAAGGATTATTTGTTTATTGTTTTCATTTTAAATATAATATATTTTTATACTTTTTTATGTAGAAAATTTTGAATAAAAATAAATCAAATTATAATAAATAAATAAATAAATAAAATGACAAACTAAACAAAACTAAATTTTATAATATGATTATTTGAAAACTAATTTCATACGAACATTTAAATCTATATTACTCAAATTAAAATTAGTCGAATAATGTTTTAAAATTTATGATTTCCTTGTGTTTTTTGTTATTTTAAAAATATATATTTCAAACCTAAGCCATGAGTAAAAATTTCTATATATACTTCACACATGTGCACACTGAGGACAAAGTTGAGTGCAATCACATTTTACAGGTTAAGAGAGAGACAAAATTGAGTGCAATCACATTTTACGAGTTAACAGAGATTTATAAGCACAGATACCATTGCATCCATTACAAATATATTAATTATAACTTACAACTATTACAACTACCTTAATTATTATTGCACATATTTCCTTTCATGAATAAGTGGATATTATTGCTTTATATATGTGTGTGTGTGTGTGCAATGATCAAATTCATAGTTTTGAGTTACACTTATTCATATACAAAAATTATAATATTTATTAAATCAAATTGATAAATTTTCTTATGTTTAATCAATTTATTGTTTAAATAATATTTATAATACATTTTTTATTCAACTTATAACATTGAAAATTTAAATCATATTAAAAACTAATTTTCAAGTTAGCAAATTATAAATTTAAGAATATCACAATTTCAATTGCAAGTGGGATAGAATCCTTTTTCAAATTTATATACCAAAACACTAGAAATGCAATGAGAAATTAATCCACACCATTGTTAGTTACTTATTCAAATGTAATTGCTAATTAAATATGGTTTTTTTTTAAACTATCAAATACTTACAATTTTAAAGTTTGCATATCATTATCGATATTTACATAAATTTTAAAATCTCCAGCTTTAAGGCTCGATGGATCTTTAGGGATTGATCGAGCCAGGAAACTTGATCAAGCTCCTAAGCTGTGGTTACCCAGGAGCCCGATTGAGAGTTAGTTTTAATTCTCAATCGAACTTCTTTTTTAGCACTCAAGGAGCTCAATCAAGTGCTTAGAAAAGGCTTGGTGGAGTGCTCAAATGGCTCAATCAAGCCATCGTTTTTTCCACCCAAACATGCCCTCTCTCCCTAAAAAGTGTAACCCAACTCCATGCTTTCACCCCTAAATTATAGTTTTTTTGGTGGTTTTGAAGAGTTTTCTTGGAGGTTTTCTATGTTATTTTTTGTGGTTTTCAAGGGTTTTCTTGGTGGTTTTCCAGGTTGTTTTTGTGTGTTTCAAGGGTTTTCTTAGAGGATTTTTATGGTTTTCATGTTTTTTTTTTTGTGATTAATTTTTCATTTTTTGTATGGTAGTTTTTTTTTTCAAATTAATTTATTTTATTTTGCAAAAAAAAAAAAAGAGATAATAATGACAAGAAACCTACCTTGGCCTGGGCCTCTGGGTCATTAACGGGGTTGATGGGTAGCTGGATTGAGTTTATCCATCTTGGTCGAGCTTAGAAATCTTCCGTCAAACTCCCTTTTTTTCTCACAGTCTAAGCAAAATTACTTTCACAGGTCACGGTTGGGGCTTTTAAAAAGAAATGATGATTTATCGAGCTATATGCCCTTGATCAAACATGTTGTTGTTGCAAAAATGACCCTCAATTTTTTTTTCCTATGCCAATTTTGGAGCATATGCTAACTGTCATTTCAAGCCCGCATGTTTCGTCATGTGGTTTGATTTGATATTTCTGTGTTTTATCCTAATGTCGCATCCTCCTAAGTCAATGTTTCCTAAGTGTAGTCACTTGAACATTAGAGTCGTTGAAGTTAGTAAGTTGTGGTTAGGTGAAATCATGACCTTTCCTAGACTTAGAAACTTTCCTTATACCCATGCACACAGTAAAAAATTACACACAAGCGTAAAAAAATAAATAAAAAGAACAAAAATCTCTCACAAAAGAAAAAGTGCACTTTGAGTTGATGAAGGCTTCCACTTGAGGAAAGCACTCTTCTTCGAGCTGAAGGAATGTGTTCTACATGGGTGAACCCCTTCCGGCTGAGCAAGTGTGCCCTTCTTGAGTGCACTCCTTCATGATGAAGACTTGTGCACTATCCCTCTAAATGCATGAACCAACTTGTCCATGAGGGCATACTCCTAGAAAATAGGAATCGCCTTAACTTCCTCTGAACCGATCCTTTCAACTAATGAAAAGAGGAACTAATGCATGAATATATTTTTCATATTCATCTCTTTAAAAGAACTTAGTTAGTCATTCCTTCACCTTCATTTCATTTGAACGCACATCTGGAGAATCATTAAGTCCTTCATCAATTGGTGCAACTAGTAAGTGGCATGTCTAAATCTTGATTTCTTTTCATCATTTTACTATCAAATCTTCGTTTGTTTTCTGTGTATTTTTTTATTTTTATTTTTATTTTTTTCTGTTTTTTTGTTGGTGTTTTAGCTAGATCTTCATGTTTCAAGTGTTTATTTAATGTCACATGCAATAAACCTTTAATATTCCTGAAACCTTTCATCTTCCACCATGCATGCGACAAATAGCTATAAATATTTGTAGGACCTCCTTTGTCTCATATTAGAATATATTTCTGCTTCTTGTACTTGTTTCTAAGATCTTCTCAAGTAGATCTCACTTCTTGAGGTTAAAGTTCTTTCAATCTCGAAAATTCTGCTATGTTCAACCCAATTTTCCTAATATGTGCATGGGCACATCACGAAGGCATGAAACATTCACCTTCAGCCCTTGAGAGTGCTACATTGCTCCCTATTTTCATTAGGCCGCACAGATGCCACAAAGTCACGAAGACTCATCACTCAGCCCTTTGACATGCGATAAGTTCCCTCCTTTACCTAGAGCGCATAGATGCACTTTGAAGACCTGAAGCTCCAATTTCTTCATCATTTTTCCCTTTGGATTGTGACAGTGTGCCCTCCTTGTCTCTGAGGGTGCATGGGCGCATAGGAGAGACTTGAAGGCATTTTAACCCATTCTTTCGATCCTTTAGGGTGTGGCAATGTGCCCTTGCTTATTTTTTCCTCTTCCTTGAGTGCATTAGCACACCATGAAGCCCTGAATTATCACGCATCTCCCTTTGTGCTTTGAGAGTGTGCCCTCCTAGTTTTCATGTGTGTTTTTTCTTGCATGCAAGTTATTTTTAGTTTTTGTTCATCTATTTAGATATTGTATCATTTAGGGATACTATTAATGTGTGATTTACAAGTTTTTCTGCATAGTTAGTTGTTTTAAGCTTATCTTCTCACTATGAGTGCGATTCCACAAACATGTGTCAATCCTATGAGTGTTACCACTGTGTCATCATCTACTGGAGACATGACACCATGTAAATTAGCCTCTAAAGAAATTTCAGAAGAAAGCACTCGTGAGCTGCTTGAAGTTGCAAAGTCTAATGTTCCTATATATAGAGACACTGGGTGTTATATCGACACAACGATAGAGGTTACCTCGAGCAAAATCTACAACACATTCATGCAGGAATAATTCCCTAAGGAATTATAATATTCTTATGCATATATAAACATAAATAATTCCAGGATACGGAGGATCATGTGCATATATGCAATCATGTCATGTACTAAAGCTATTGAATGGATAATTTTAGATATGGATGACTCACACCTTGTGTTATGCAGTGAGAGTGGCAATCACCTTGGCACCTATTATGGTGAGGATATGCAGACATAATATTAGATCATCAAGTCCAAGGAGTATGAAAATGATAGTTTCTACATAAAATGGGGAAAGATCGACATGACAGATGTTTATACAAACTTTCAGTGAAAATCACATGTATTAAAATTTTGTCGATGCATTTCGAACCAGCCAGTGTGGTTCATCGTTAGGACAAGTTGAGAAATCTGATCAAGAAACCTGTTTAAATAGATAAGGCAAACATCAACTAGCCATTGTAAAGTAACAGCTAGTTTGACTAGACTAAGGAATTCAATTATATTTTATCATATTTTCATATATTTTAATTTTAATTTTATTATATTTAAATCTTAATTTTATAAGATTTTTATTCACACTTTTTAATAATTTAATATAATACCTTTTAATATAATTTAATATAATTTAATATTTTAGTACTTTAAATTATATGTTATATAATTAAAATTCATTAATAGCTATATGAAACAAAATAAATCAATAAATAAATAACTAAATAAATAAATACATAATAATAATAATAATTTATTTCATTACTTAAAAAAAAAAACATAATATTAATAATCATAATAATACAATAAAAGGAGCAGAGATGGAGAAAGAAATCGGGAAGGAGAGAAGAGGGAGCACAGAGGAAGAGACAAGGCAACTAAGAGTGAAGGGCAGGAATCCAACATCTGCTAACACTCCATCCATCATCCCTATTAAGGTTAACCAGCCTCTTTTCAATTTCCAAGGTTTCCCTCAACTTGCGGTGGTGGAAATGTTCAATCCTTACACTAACCTCAACATATTCAATACAAATGTAATGATTTGTCTTCTCACCATGCTATGCTAAGGTAAAGGATCGAGATCTACTATGTCTAAGGTCAGCGACATGTTCATGAATTCTTTGATTAATTGATCGACTAGTTTCACAGATGTAAGGTGTCTCATAGAAGCACGAAATCAAGCAAACAACCTTACCATCCTTAGATAAAATCAGGTCGTTAACAGATCTAAGTGAACTCCGAATGGTGCGGAGGGGCTTGAAGGTTGAGGAAACATTATGTTTCTTCAAGATCCTAGCGATTTTATCAGTAGTACCTTGGATAAATGGAAGGTGAACTCTAGATAACCGATCACAAGGATATTTCTTAACCCTAGGGCCTTTTTCAGCTTTTTCAGGATCTTTCCCTCTTGTTGCTCCTGGTTTTTTTCTTCCTATCTGCTCCTTTT
Organism: Pinus albicaulis; assembly: GCA_034641835.2. NCBI lineage: Eukaryota > Viridiplantae > Streptophyta > Pinopsida > Pinales > Pinaceae > Pinus > Pinus albicaulis. The sequence continues at coordinate 855,426,834 of CM076578.1, forward strand.
ATTATATTATTATGATTATTATTATTATGGTTTTATTTTTTATTTTTTAAAGTAATTAAATTATTATTATTATTATTATGTATTTATTTATTGATTTATTTTGTTTCACATAACTATTAATGAATTGTAATTATATAACATATAATTTAAAGTACTAAAATATTAAATTATATTAAATTATATTAAAAAGTATTATATTAAATTATTAAAAAGTATGAATAAAAATCTTATAAAATTAATATTTAAAAATAATAAAATTAAAATTTAATAAAATAAAAATAAAAATATATTAAAATATGATAAAATATAACTAAATTCCTTAGTCTAGTCAAACTAGCCATTATTTTACAACGGCTAGTTGATGCTTGTCTTATCTATTTAAACATGTTTCTTAATCAGATTTCTCATCTTGTCCTGATGATGAACCAAAGTAGCTGGTTCGAAACGAGTCGAAAAAATTTTAATACATGTGATTTTCACCGAAAGTTTGTATACACATTTTATGGATCACATAAGCCAAATTCCTAATATGACAGATGTGATCAAATAATGGTGTCAAGAACCTGTCAAGTTTTGACATCACCCATTAGTAGTCTATCTGATGAAGATCTTAAGATAAATATATCTGTATTTGATGGATATTTATTGTTAGATGTTTGGGCTTAATAACGTTGAGGTTTTCCAAGAGAATTGGATATATACGCTCAATAGGGTGGTGAACTATGGAAGAGATTTTATTGGGCAGATATGTTATCCTATGAGTTGCAGCAACATGTGGGGTAGGCCAAAGAATAATTGCAAGCAATTCAGTCTCCAAAATTTTACATGTCTACATATATCCTAGATTGTATCTGTGTAGGATATGTGTTCTTGAAGCTATATTGGAATTGGACTCCTGGAGATAAATTTTGAGTATATGTCCACTGTATGGTGTTATCAAAAGGAAGCTTCATAGGCGCATAAAACAGATTGGGTGAACACTTCTTTACAACCATATTTCCTTTGATATTTGAGACTGATTCTTCATGCAAAATAGACAATTCAAGGAGTCACTTCGATATATTGGAGACTAGATTGTAGTTCAAGAGGGTACATACATAAGATTCTATATATGTCAAACAACCCCTCATCTTATGCCGCAATATGTGACCAAAAATGTGGTAATGCAGGAGGTGGAAAATTAGTTGGACAAGGGACTTTCAGGAACCCTTCACAGGAGGAGGAAATCCCATTGGCATACTTTTCTATTAAGAATCAACTAATATTAATTGAAGAGTCATAAGGCATTGGAAGCCAAAATATCGGAGCTAAGTCGCCTACACTATGTCATCAAATATTGCCATGCATATGATCCCAAATAAATTGTCAGACAACATTGTGAAATAATTAGACATAATATAAGGTATTCATCAATATGTTGACCAAAGGATAAAAATATAAAGAAATGGTACAATGTTAGAATGAAGACACATGCAACCATGATACTAGTTCATCTCACAACTCACCATCACAGGACTTGCAAGAGCAAGAACATGAAAAAGAGGAAGAGGACATAATGCCTCAAGCTAAGAAGATAGCTCCCAGGAAAAGGATCAATTACTCATTGGGCGAAAGAAGCATAGAAAACATAGTTACCGATCAAATGGGAAAATTACCTGGTACTCATTTATTTGAGGTAGAAAAAAACACACCCGATTTTGAAAAGTGGTGATGCAAAATCACCCTTTTTTTTGGAGCATAGTTTTGGCACTTAAAATTTTCTTATGGTTTTTTTTTAAATTTCATTATTTTAATATTGATTTTGAAAAGCGATGTAGAATAGCCTGTTTTTTTAGCATATTTTTGGAACTTTATTTTCTTTTATTTTACTTTTTTAATGCCATGTCGATTTAGAAAAATGGTGGTTTTTTAGGCACTTTAAACTTTTTTATTTATCAAGTATGAATTTTTGTTTTAAAATGTTAGTGATTTTCAAGCCAATTTGCAAAAGTGTTGATGCAACATCAATCATTTTTGTTTAGAGTGGTGATTTTCATTTTGGTAATAAAACATAAAAACAAAATAAAAAAATGTGACAAAAAAAATCAAATATAATCAAATATTAAAAAAATATGAAAAAAAATAATAAAAGTGTAAGAGAATACAAAATAACTTGTCAAAATAAAAAAATTAAACAAAAATAAATAAATAAAACAGGGAAAAATTTAAAAAAAAAAACTCATAATAAAAAAAAAAAGAAATAGAAATTTAACCCAAAGAAAACCTTTTTTTTTAAGTTAAAAAAAAACAAATTTTTTAAAGTTAAAAACAAACAACATAATTAAATAAAATGATAAAATAAAATAATTAAAATTAAAAATAATAACATAATAAAAAATTAAAATAACCAAAACACCAAAATACAAAATAATTAAAATTCGGAAATTTAAATTTATAAACACACACACACAAACACATTTTCAAAGAATAAAACAAAAACATAATTGTTTGTTTAATGAAAAAAACAAAAAATTTCAATATATATGTATATATATATATATATTAAATTTAAAAATAGAATAAATAAAATAAAAAATAAAATTTGAATTTAAAAAAGTAAAGACATTAAATAAAAAAAACTAATACAAAAATTAACAATTTTGTTTTTTTATTTTTTTTATTTTTCAAATTTATAATTAAAAAAAATCTATTTTTCTTAAAGTTTTTTAAATTTAAAAAAAAAATATTTTTTTGTTATTTCTTTTATAGATATATATATATATATATATATATATATATATATATATATATATATATATATTTAAATTTTCTTTTTAAATTTTTTTTTTTTTAAATTTAAATTTCTAAATATAAATGAGCTTTTATTTTAATATTTTTATTTTTAATTATATATATATATATATATTATGTGCTTTATTATTATTATTATTATTATTTTATAACTTATAAAAAATATGTTTTTGTTTTTTCGTTTTGGGTTAATTTTTATTTTTATTTTCTTTAAATCGTGTGTTTTTTTGAATTATTCATTTTTTATTCTATTTTTTATTTATTTTAAAAATTTATTTATTTATCTTTTACAGGTGATATTATCTTTAATACCATGCCTAAAATTTGTTGGAATTTTAAGACTTTATATTTGATCTTAATGTCAGGTTTATTGTTAAAATTTTAAGGTTTTTCAGAGTCATGATATTTTATCTTTAATGTAATTATTAAAAATTGTTCACGATTTACCCCGAAAAGAAAAAGATGTTATTCCAACATCAACACTTTTTTTTTTCAAGGTGTTTTTTGCGCACAAAAAATTGACATCTTTATTCCAACATTAACACTTTTCGTTTTCAGGTTATTTTTTGCACACACAAAATTGGCGATGGTATTCCACCATCAACACTTTTTGTTTCGAGGGTGTTTTTTCAATCCTTTTTTCAAGAAAATGATTGGTTTTAGCATAATTTTAAAAAATGTTGAAATTTGACCATAAAAAAAAGAAAGCATTAGGGGAGTTATGAGGTCTAAAATGGGCCTCATAAGGAAATTATAAAATAACAGTGGAAGTAATAAAATAAGATTAGATTACATCATCAAATTTTGGAGGGAAAAAAGAAAAAAAAATATTTTTTCAACTTATTCCCCTATGGGTTTACTCAAATTTCGAGTGGAAATACTCGTTGGATGTATAATTCGATTCCTCATCCAAGGAGTACCCATGTTGCATACTTTTGATGGACCCTGCTACATGAAAAATGTGATTGCAATCACGTTTTTCATGTATTTCTCATTTTTCATGTAGCATGATCTGTCAAAAGTATGCAACATAGGTACTCCTTGGATGAGGAATTAAATTTTGCATCTAACGAGTACTCCCACACGAAATTTGAGTAAAAACTTAGGGAGATATGTTGAAAATACAAGTTTAAAAAGTAGTTTTATTATTTTATTATTTTTTATTTTTTTTACTTTTTTACTCCAAAAATAGGGAATCATCCCCTATGGTTGACATCATCATCTTGAATCCTAATGGATCTTACAAAGTTTATTTTTGTTGTACATTTTTCTTAGGAGGTCCATTTTAGATGATTAATTCTCTCACCAACCATGTAAGTCTTCCTCGTATACCTTATATTGGGTGTCTCAAAAAGCTTAAATCCTTGCTGACCCAAAGAGGAATTGCATTCTCTTATGTCTGATTGTGACCAAGGCATCCAATGGTGTCCAAACTGTATGACCAGATGGGATTCCTACACTAAACGGTGTGAGGTCTAGTTGGGACTTCACATCGGGGAGATCCCCTTGAAATGTTGGCAGAATCTTCTACTTTCAACAAAACCATATAGCTCAATCGATCCTCTAACTAAGGTTATAAAAGGGCTATATCAACGGTTTTCTTAAATCATCGATCGAGTTATTTTTGAGAACCTAAATAGGTCAATAAAGTGCTTAAAAATTTCTTGATCAAGCACTAAAAATTGATCGATCGAGCATCTGTTTTTCACCAAAATGTGCCTCCACTTTTCCAAAAAGTGTAACCCAACTCCATCTTCTCACCTAGTAGCTAACCATCTAGCTTGCCTTTCATTTAGATTGGGTTAGTCAAAGAATTACTTCAACCCATTGTAATCACTCATCAAGACGAACATTCTGCCAAGGAGATAATGTCTCCACATATTCAATGCATGAAAGATCACTGCTCAATTTTTATTAGCACTATATTGTTCTTTTCTTTAGATAATTTCATTTCATCATTTACATATTTAATTCACCCCACAAAATCATAATATAATTCAACAACATATGAAATTTTATACAAATAACAATATCATCATCAATGCAGTAGAACATAAAGGAACAGTGTAAGAAAATAATTCACACATAGAGACATCAGGATTAGTTAGAGACCACGGAAAATACCACTATGGGGAAGACCCTTTAAAATTATTCTTCTTATTATATTTTCATTGAATGTTTTATCAAATAGATAGTAAAATGATCCATACCTTCAACTACAAAATTATCTAGCAAAATCAACTAAACTACATCCAAGAGATGAACCCAAAAATGTTAATAATCAAAACCTTAATTCTGAATCCCGCGGTCAACAGGCATCAACTATCAGAATCTGCAGTAAACTACGATAAAATTTCAAAATCAAATCCCAAGTGTTATGCAGAATCTGTGACAATAGACAAAAGTATCCTCTTTAGACCTAGTGGCCTGGTATAAAACAACATAAAGAAAAGAATGTAATGTTTCCCTTAAAGTAATTGAAAAATGAGAAAATGCTTACCTGGAATCCACCGTAAAATTCACTCTCTTCTCGGATTGTACGATGCAATCCTAGCTCTAATTTCTATAATTAGAAACTGCAGATACAAAGAAAACAACAATCCAAATATTTATGATATCTATGTATTATTTCCAATCACTTCACTCAATGGATCAACCAAGCATTGAAACATATGAACATCAACATCATATTTATGAAAACAATGTACTCCTTTTATTAATGGAAATGGAGAGAGTTACAACCAATTATAGGAGTTTATCTTGTAGAGAGTTCCCCAAGTTTAATTGTCCTTCCTTGCCACAAAACACACCTCTCTATCACCTCAATGCATGGAATAATGACTCTCATGTAACCAAGGAAACAACATGATGGTAATAAATCTCCAAAATACAACCCCTAGCTTTTGGATGGAAGTAAATATATAGGAGAGGATGGTAGTTTAGGAATTCTTTTCCATTTGCCAATCTAAACTTGAGATCCACTCTTCATGGGAGGATGAGATCAAGGGATAAGGGGTGAAATATCCAAAGTAGGATGAGATAGGATTCAGAGGTCATATCTAAGGTAAATGTTTAAAACAACTCCTGGAAACTTGTAGAAGAGGAAGATTCATGATTATTTTTTACTTTTCCTAAATTTCTAGAATCAACGCAACCCAACAAGGGAAAATCTTTTAATTATTGATTCAGGTGCATAATGGATCAACCTCCACTGAACGAAGTCTCCTAAGGGAGCAAGGCGTGTTGGTATTTAAAAGCATGGAAGTCAAGTATTTAACCTCATAAAATCAAGGATTATGGAGAGTCGTGCCTAGGGCTTTGTGCAAGGGTGATGAAAAGGTATGGACGAAAGTTGATTGATCTAGTTAACAAGCCTATTGACTATATGTGAGAAAATTTCCTATAATAGATCTACCCCTAAAGTGAAAAGTCAGAGGTAGTGGTTGATGACTGAAGTATTTACTTTGTGAAAAATCTATATCAAGAAAATATGGTTGAGATCATCATCTCTTAAAATAAAAATTACATCTTGATATATTTTCTAAGGGAGGCATACCCATTCTTAGCACATAAGCTAGCATTACATGTACAATGCATGGATGACAAAGGGTGGACACATGAATGGATGGATGTTTGTATTATAATAGCCATCATACTTTGTAATCTCATTTTAATCCTAAAATCATAGCCCAGATGGATGAAACTGTATTCGTGGTCTTCTATCTTGTTCACTCAGTCGTCCAATGTACGAGTCTAACCATGTTATTAAATGAGCTGAAGTCGAGCATGGTAGACACCATATGATTATTGACGAATGACGTAATTCGTTAACATATGTGAGTGAAATCAATGATGATGTTAATGGCGCTCAAGGTACCACAGTAAAATACATATGGTGTGAATGAATAAGTTCAGTTGAACACCACACAGAATTTGTCAGTCGAAGCCCAACGATCTAAACCTATTAATGAGAGCAATGAAAATTTCCATTGATGTATGCAAGCACCAAAGTACTTAAGTAAGTGTTTCTAAGTCAACTTCCTAGATAATGCGCTGATGTCAAGAGGAAGAGACCCATTTCAACAGGGCCTTGATGTATCCCCCATTAACGATATGAAACGGGTATCAAGATTCGATGTAGAATGATACAAATACAAAATTGGATTAAGAAAAACAAACATAGAATAATGTATCAAGAGTATTTTAGCATATATCAACTAAATTACTTCTCCTAAAAATATTTGTGACACTAAAAGGAGTTGGCAGCATTAACCCAAAACCGAAAGTGGAGGATTTTAAGCAGTATGATGAAAAAAAATACAAGCAGATTTCCTAACCCAACAACCATGAAGATGAAGTGGAAGAGTGTCGTGTTCAAGAGAAACTTGTTGCCATTGACAAGTGGGGTACCATAATTTTCCAATTTCCCCAACCATTGTTGGACAATACCTCTTTAGTTTTTAACAATCTTGAGGAGGATAACATATGCTTGATATGTAAGTTCATCCTTCGGATTGTATCCCTCTAAGTATATTAAATGAAACCTAAGAAGAAGTGGTTTAGTTCATTCATGATCGATGAGTCCATCATTGTTTGATGTTTTAACGAGTCAAACGAAGGTACAACCTAACTCCTTTTTCATGTTTAGAGATTTTGAAAAATAGGAAAAACAATAAAAATCCAAAGGTTCCTTTTCATAGATAGTCCCTTGAGTTCGAAAAGGCTGAAAATGATACTCAAGAGAAACTCTTAGCCATGATATACTAAGGTATTCCTTTTTTTTAAATAGCCTATCTCATCTTGGAAAAGGGTTAAACTTATACTGAGTAGACATATTTTCATTTACTTTAACGAGTTCAAAAACACAAGTGCTCTGAAATATATTCATGTTTTGAGAGTCTGAAAAGAGTTGAAAAAGGACTCCAGGGATTTCCTTTTTCATGGGTTTATAAACCCTGAAAAAGTGATAAAAGTTTGCTCTTTGGTCAAAATGATTCATAACATGAAAAAATCCATTGAATAATCGCTGACTTGCTGAGAATACCATCAAGATATTAAAATTCCCCGTTTCATGATAAAATTGAATCATAAATTGGTAAAAAAATTAAATACTAATAAAAGAACTACAAGAATGACCATAAATAATCAAAATGACATTTCATTTCTACCATATCACATTTACCCCTTGAAGTTCGAGTTCTGAGTACTTTTTTCCCTTGAACTTTTGCAACTGATTGCGGTCAATCTGGTGGATTGTTTCTGGTGTCATCTCTTCTAGGTAGGAGTTGAAACCTTTACATTTCATTTCATGGTTGAATTTTGTGATTTCATGCACATTTTCCTAGTTTTTGAGGGTCCTAGGGCTCTAACGCTTCATCCTAGGATCAATGCACCCCTATAAGGTCAAAAAAATCATTGATATGGTATTATCTACAATAGGGACAACATTGCAACACATTGTATTCCTTTGGGAGGGTGCATTGGGCACAATTACCAACATTATTTTACCAATTCCTCTCAAAATTTGTCAAGTTTTTGCATGATATGGTCTCTAATGAATCCCCTTCTGATGTTTCAGGACTTCATTGTAACAAAATGGCTTTGATATGGAGGGAAAAAGAACATAAAAAACAATATATGAATGCAACAAATGACCCTGCTACCATCTAGGCGTTAAGATATTGTATATTACTAAAATTCTTCTGGCTTATTGGAATGAGGCAATAAATGGAGGTACAAGAATATCTTGTGCATCCATGGGATGTTTAGGCTCAATAATTTAGACTAGGAGCACACTTGCTCAAAATAAAGGTTGAGGACATATATTTCTTAACTTGTCTATATAGGATATGTGCCCTCATCTCTTTCACATGCATGAGAAGGGGTGTAGAGACAGTCAAATATTATGTCGTCACTCATTGTAGACTTTGAGCCCAACTGAAAAAGGATGGGGATATAAAAAAAAAATATGTGGTCTTATTTCCTTTAAGGACGATCTTATTCATTATTTATATATTGGCCAATGGTTCTACACTACACATGCCCAATATGTCATACATAAAATATGCTTTAGAATGTATAAAACTAAGAGTTTTCAAAGGGAGTGACATAGTATTGATAAACATAAAAGAGAAAATGAATAAGGCAAAGGATGCACGATTGAATAATTTTTGCTATGGTTCCATCCTGATCTCCTTTTATTTAGAATGGGTTCTATTACTACAACCCCATCATATCTCACTCAAGTCCATTGATTCGAGAGTCCCACGTATGAGAATGTTGGTAGATCTCATGTACCGACATGAAAGTCCATCAGTGATAATATTCTCACCATCCCTACACATATGGCTTCATAGGTAGCTCATTATGATAGAAGAGTATCCATACCTAGGAGTGTATTTTCGTGGAGACTCTGAACTCATGCTTGCTGATGACGAGTGATGGGGTGCTATATGTAAGACATCTTGACCAATTTTTATTTTTTAGTTTTACAATTTTGTTTTTGTTTTTTTGATGTATCTGAGTCTAAAACATTTATTCGTACTTGAAAGTATTGGGCCCATTCGACTTGTGGGTTCCTCATATATTCAATGCATGGGATACCCATAATAAATTGTAGTGCCAACACAAGCTATTGTAGTATGATTAGATGTGATACATGATCTCAATGTAACGGAGACCCTAGGATAGGTAGAGCGTCATATGGAGGGGTTGACACATGGCATAGTTGAGATCGCAGTTGACCAAATTCTTATGAGACTACAATGTCATAGTATCAGAGTACCTAGTCTCATTAGTCGACTACTATGTAAGATAGCTTGTGCTATGGCATGTTACCATGAGGATTATGATTATTCTACTAGGAGGCTTATAACCATATTTGTAGGTATATTTCGAATTTGATGAGTCATGTGGCCATATTTTTCTCGGGAACAAATTTTGTGAAACCAAACTCTTATATATATATATATATATATTTAAATTTATTTACATATGTCAAAATTTTCGATCTAAAACATGACTAGATAATGCATATGTCAATGTATTAGATTTATATAAATATGTTGATATTGGATGAAATAAAACTATCTTTATAGAAGAAGAACCCTTAAGAACATACGAAGCATAGCTAGACTTATAATTGAATAAAAATTAGTCAGTTATAGTACTACAAGTTTTGACTCAATTCTGATGGCCATACGATACATACGATGCAAAATAGCATTAGAAAACAACTTTATCACTATGTTATACTCAAATATATTATCGGTAGATTCACCAATACAAATCCCTTGTAGACTCACTGACTTGCCACTTGGAGCAAAAATAGGCCACACTATGGAGGAAAGATTCTGAGTACTACGACTAGCATCATCTGAATAACCAACATATTGTTCAAGGGATGTCAACATCTGCAAACCAAATGTAAATGAGATTAACCGAAATTGAAGGAAAATCTGAATGGATACACCGCAAACATACTAACAAACATATATACTATATGTACAATGTGAACTACGCAAATAATCAAACATAGTATTTATTAAGATACAAACCATTTATAGGTTGCACTAGTGGAACTCCATCAAAATTGATAAGCTCATAGGACTCTTTAGAAATAACACACTACAATATATGGACCTAGCCACATATGCTCAAACTTACCTGATCCTAATTTATCATGCTCTTGATTGTAAATCAGTACACAGTCTCCTTCCTATAAGAGACAATGCTTGACACTGTTTTCACATTGTGCCTTAACATGTTTCTTATAAGCTCCATTCTCTATGGAAGAATCACGTCGAATCTCATTTAAGCGCATCAGGTGTAACAATCATTCCTCTTTTACGAAAGTGGAAAGAAGATGTTCTACAATAGGTTTCAGTGAATAAATTTGACCTTCAATCTGAGGGATAGCTTCCAGACCATAAAAAAATTGGAAGGGCGTAAATGCGGTAGAACTCCTAACAGAGGTCCAATACACCCATAAAGAAGCATAAATAATCAAATGACAGTCTTACCTATGGACCTTTATCATACGTTGAATCATCATCTTAAGAAATTTATTAACAGCCTCAACTTTCCCATTTTCCTAAAGGTAGTGAGTAGAACTTTCATGAGAGAGTCCCTGCTTAGCAGTAAGTTCAAACATCATGTGATTGTGAAACGTTTTTCCATGTTCCATAACTATGGATTGCGGAACACCAAGCCATACAACTATATGGTTAAAGAAAAAATAAAAAGTGGTTTCACTTGTATTGTAAAATGTAGGCATCACCTCGGCCCATTTGTTAAAGTAATATGTCACTACGGTGATATATCCATGCCCCCTGGTGAAGTGAGGGTTACATGTCATGAAATGGATATCCCATTTCACAAAATTACCTAGGACGATAATAGGATGCAAAGGAGTGGGCATAGGATGGGTCTTACAGTCATAAATCTACCATGCATGAAACTTCTAGACAACGATAATACAATCACAAAATATGGTAGGCCAAAAGTAAATTGCACGTAGGATCTTCTCTGAAGTGGCATAACTACATAAATGAACACCACATGCCCTCAAGTGGCATTAATTTAATACTTTCTCAAGCTCTTCATGAATGAGGCACCTTCAGAAAACTGTATTGATACCGTGGCAATAGAGGGTGTCGCTAATGATGATGTAATTCTTTGCTTGATATTGAATATGTAGTTATTTGGAGCAACATGTATCAAACCAGAAATTATGGGTATGGAGATATATAAGAATGCCTCCATACCATGGGTTAGATGATGAGATCATAAAAAAAAACTCATTTGGGATGGAATTTTTAGACGTTGATTCAGAATCAATAGCGGGAAGGTCACATATCAGCGTATAAAAATACAAGGATATATTTGATTTGGATTTGATGAATTCCAAATCAAACTCCTTTAGGATAATGAACCATTTGGCGTATTTTCCCCAGAACAATTGACATGAAAAAAATTATATCATAGGGTTTCAATCTGAAATGACCATATTTTTACGGAGCAGGATATAGTGGCGAAATATTTGGACATCTTGGAGAGTCGCCAAAGCTAACCTTTTGATGTGGGTTTACTTGACCTTGGTATCATTAATACTCTTACTCAAGCAATATATAGGATGTTCAGTCCCTATATCATCTCCCTAGAACAATACCATTGTGATGTGCTAGTAATCTGGGGGATATAACAAGGATGCCCGAATCAATACATGTTTCAAGGGATGAAACTATTTTTGAGTAGCATCATCCCAATGGAATGAAACACCATTCTTTAATTGGTAAGTGAATCCTTTGGTCAATTCAACATAGTTAGGGACAAAAATCTGTAGAAATTTAGCCTTCTCTTCGATTCATTGAAGCCGAAGGAGGGAAGAAGGAGCAAGCAGATCAATTGTCACCTAAAATTTCAAGGGATTGATACGAATTCCATGTTATGAAACAAAAAAAATGAGAAGATGACCATAACTAACACAAAGCACAAATTTGTGAGGATAGAGTCAAATATTATAATGTCTAAATCGCAAAAAGATGGCCTTAAGATGCATCAAGTGATCATTCATTGTTTCGAGTGAGCAGGAAAATCATCCAAATAAGGTTTCATGATATGTTTTATGTCATGGAAGGCATAATCAATTTCCCTATGAAATTTAAACACGACATTATCTAATAAAAAATGGAGTTTCTGATATGAAAATGTGTCCCAAGGACAAATGATTTTTTTTAGGTTGGTTCGTTGGGAGAATGTTGATCTAATTATAGCCAGAGAAACCATCCATACCCGAAAATATCTCACATCCAACATGATCATCAAAAATATGGTCGATGAACAGGGTGCGGTAGTTTTCCTTTGGAAAATCATGATTTACATCCCGATAATCTATGCACACATGGATTGTTCCATGTTTCTTCATGACAAGAACAATATTTGATACCCAATCATTCAAAGGTAATGGGTAGATGAAACTAGCGAGTAGATTTTTTTCAAATTCAACTTTAATGATGAAAACATTCTTGGGATGGACTAGACAAAGGTGTTTTCAAACTGGTTTGGCATCAAGATAATTTTCAATTTCATGCACCATGATGCTTGGATTGATAACTAGAGTTTCCTCATAAGACTAGGAGAAGACATCTTGAAATTCTTGGAATAGGATTTTATATTTCTTAATCTCATATGGATATAAATATTCACTGATGTGTAGATTCTCGACAATGTTGGGTTTGGTCGAGATATTGAAAAGGATAGTCTCTTCAATATTCGACAGGTTCTTTTCAAAATAAAATTCATGAATGGATACATAATTCGTAGAAAACACGACAATATTGGATTGATATAGGTCACTTAAATGATCATCAACATAATCTAGTAAGAAGGAACGACAGTGATGATCATTCCACGACGCATCATCTGGCATCATGATCTCCATGATGCTATCAATGGTAGTAAATGTGTAAGAGAAAATATCAGAGGAGAAAATATCTGCCATAATCCAATGAATGATAAACCTAATTAATCGAAGAGGAGAGATCAGAATAAGTCGCACAAGTTGAATAAATGGCTTCATAATCAAGCTCGATGGGGCTAAGCAGCATATAGTCACCAACATTGTCGATATTAGACTCATATGGTACTTATATCCAAGGGTTAGATGGAATAGTAGAAGAATATATCATATTGATATAGGAATTATAAGGAGAGTTGTCATGAATTGAAAGAGGAATAAGTGGAAAGGTTCCCATGAGAGAGGAGTCCTTAAGTAGTCCAAGCCCAACATGTTCATATGGGTCTAGAGTTTCCCCTACGAGAGGGAAACTTCTAGAAACTTTAGAACTACAGGAAAATAATGTGAATTTATTGATGGATACTATAATTCCTTTATGAGGAAAATAAATCATTCAGAAATAAGTCTAAATGATAGGAGCCATGGCCTAAACCCATGTTCAACCCAATAGAATATTATAGTCTAGTGGTATGTCAAAAATTTAAACTTATATGAACACAAATTTACCTCCAAATTCTACTTGTAAAGAATTCAAAATTTCAAAAGGTTTATATGTTTTCTGTCAAAATCCTTCAAGGTGGTTAGTCACTCACTTAATTGAGGAGAACTAATGGCCTTCCAGCAAGATTTTGAGGCTCCCTCATCTATAATAGAATGATGGATTTTATTACCATGAACAAAAAACTAGATCATGAAAGTTAACTGGGTTGGAAGTCGAGGTGAATAGTTCTCATGATTTGAATACAACTAGGTTGGAATTTGAAGGATCAAAACATATGATAGAAGAAATAAAATTATTCTTCTTGGTGAGACAATTTTGCAACACCTTGAGAGTGGGCATGGTGGATGGAGACTGAGCCAAGTCCTCAATGACATCGTAATTTTGAGAGGCTCTTGCATGAGGGTTTAAAGCATATTTATGAATAACTCCTTTGGGAGGCTTAACGTTTATTTCCATAGAAATCATAGGCCAAGAAAGATCCAATATAGCCTTGAAAATGTTGGAAGGTTTGGTTTGGATTGTTTGGCCTTGATAAGGCACTTGAGGGATACCCTGATAGGATTGATACTATTTCACTGTGGGATTTCACATCATCCAACATAAGCTGGAGTTCATGGTGTCGGTTCCATATCATATGCAATTTTTCCTACCAAAATTTTAGGGATGTCTTGACCAAGAAGTTGAGATTTTAAGGTACATTGTGAAGGCGGACTAAAAAATCCCTTGGAAGCACCAGGTACTGACAAAATCAATCGAGTCATAATTTAAACTTGTAAAGTTTATATTACATTGATTTGAGCTTGTTGAGGTATATATTTATAGGTAGGAATTTAGGATGCATATGGCACGGGTTGATAAATTAAATATGGATCCACTAACTAACCAAATTGTACTGTCAAATTAGGTTGCCAAAAATTTGTGTCCATCCCAGAAGATGAAGGATTAAATGAGGGTGAGCACTAATATGTGGTATACTGGTAACAGGTTTCCCCCTGCCAAAGGAGGAGGGAATGATGGAGACAAAAACCCCCCATATGGCGGGTACTGAACATAAGGAGAATTGAGTTTTTGTAGTTATCCATTCCCACTAACATAAGGGCTGGCATGTTTTTCAGCTATATGTGTTGGTGGAGGAGAAGGATAAGACTATATAGTGTTCATTAAAAAATTTCCATATGGAATTCCAAAAGTACATAACACGGGAGAGGCCCATGGACTGGATGTTGCATCAAAGAAGGTACCAAACATGGATTGATAACAAGGTGGGATAGATGGGCCACCATACAAATGTGTCTTTGGTAACATCGAAAACATGGATGATGTAGCAACATTGTTTGTCTCAACCATCATGGCATACTTGGAAACCATAGTGGTCTTAGTCATGGTTAACAATCCCAAAGATTATTGACGTGAGAAACTCATGGGTGAGTTGGAAGGAAAAGAATCAAGTAAAGGTTCTTGAGATGGACTTTGAGTAGGAGGAAGAGGATAAGCCTGATAAATATTATGAATCCATCTCAAATGAATAGGATAAGAATGGATGAGGTTATTCTTGTGTGATCTCTTCAATACTCACAAGACTAGGTGGAATTGGTTCACTTTTTGGTCCAAGATATATAGCTTTCGGTTGTGTCTGAGACATAGGAAGAGGAGAGGAAGGTCCTAAAGAAAAAAGTGAGTATGGCACAAGTACCTCAGGTTGTATTACCTCACGGTTTAGAGTGTATGATTCAGTGATTTTAGGCTCAGTAACCTGAGGCAATAAAGGTTAAGATGATTCTATTTTGACTATGTTAGGTTCACCAACAAAAGAAGAAGTAATCTTAGACTCAGTACTCACTGGGAAGGATGATTCTGGTGTATCAATTTCAGGAGGAGGACCAAAATTAGTTCCTGAAGTTCCTGATTTGGATTTAATTTTCTTATGCTTCTTATTATGACCAAGATTTTCCTCTGTTGGAAGAGGACGCTTATGTTTCTTTATACAAAAATGACGGAGGGTAGGGTGTTGTTCTTCCATGTTGGATTAATAAGTTTTTAACAACTAACACAAAATAAATCAAAAAGGGGTAAAGTAGGCATAAAGGTTTACCAATCAACTTCCAACTTCAATATACAACCTTGAAGAACCAAGGATTTACGTACGGGAAAGTAATCTCCCTGAATGTTGCGTTTAGTGTATCACAGTGTACAAGGTGGCTGACTTAGTTACCTATGGCGAGGATAGAAACCTATCGTGGACTTCTGAAATATACTTGATGGTACGTGGAAGCGCAGTCCATGTTAGTGGTGTCTAATTCAATATAATCTTACGATGAGAGTGTTCCCATATACTTTTCATGCATGGAGTTCCATACAATATACCTAAAGGTACGTGGAGAACATTTCAATACACTTACGTACGTAGAACGTGATGTCACCCCCAGGATGAAATGTTGGAAAAAATGGCAGCTCCTATGTTTATAGAACATGGAAAATGTATGTATCCTAGACCTATAAATGTTTGTTTTAGTGTGACAAATGCTCCTAAGGTTGATTAAATAAATTTTAATGTTTATCTTCAATTAGATTTTAGTTTCAAGGTTGACTACAAATTTCACCTGAATATCCTAAACATGGGAATTTTAGGGGTTAATATTGGTAGGTGGGCTAATTTTCCATGATTTTTCTGAAAACAAGATTTGTCAATTTCCATTTTTTATAAAAATTATGCACCCAAATATTACAAAACAAAATTATTTTACCTTAAAAGTTTGCAACATTATTTAGAGTGTATATAAAATAATTATATATTTGAACAATTTTAAAAATACATGAACAAACATTTTATAATTTTCATATTAGGGACTAGTGATATTCTCCAATGTTTTTAAACTTCAAGATAATTTTCCATCCTTAAAATATTCGTTGATCCTAAAATGCAAGCTAGCATGAAGAAATGAAAATTTCCTTTTAAATGAAAATGTATCTAAATGAGGAAAGAGAACAAAAAGTATGAAGCATACAAAATGGAACAAACAATATGCAAAGTGCAATTCCCTTAAATTCAATTGTTCCAATTCCAATTCACACAAAACCCTATATGCCAATGCGAAGAGACATTTCATTTCAATTCCACTTAATTTTCAAATGAGAGAAAACTAATATGCATGTCTAATCATTGGTAAAAGAAACTATTCAGAATGATGATTAAGACACCACTTGTTTCAAGCACTAATTAATCAAACACATCAATTTGTTAATGACCTAAGATAAGAACAAAGGAAAATATAAAAAATTTCTCATCAATGGCACACAAAACCAAAAGAAAACGAAATGGAGGCTTCTAGCACACCACAAGATGCTCAAGGAAAAAAGGAAGAGTAGTTGGAAAAAGGCCATAGAGAAAATCAAAACAAGGATAATTTGTGCATGAAATAAGGGTTAGCGCGTGTCGTAGAAGGGAACCAATGCTCTGAAATGCATGTATAGGGAGGGTTGGGGTGCATTACAACATAGAGATAGAGAAGTCTAGGGTTCACTGCAATGCTTTGCCTCCAGACTAGGGGGAGAACTGACCAAAGAATGTTAAGTTCTAACACACAAAATGCAACTGAAGCTCATTGAAATGTCTTCCTAGGGTCATTCTAGACTAAGTGAGACAATGAAGGTCTGAACAAGAGGTTAAATAATTACTAGGGACAAGGAAACCACTAAGGGAATGAACCACTGCCCAGTATGGCCGCTAATTTGTTATGTGGAATCTACGACTATGAACAGAAGTATCTTCCCTAGATCTAGTGGCCTAGTCTAGAACAAAAAAAATCAAGAATGTAATTGAAGAAAGAGATTAGGCTTACCTAGAATCCGTCGCAAGATTCACTCTCTTCTCAGATTTTATGCTCCAATCCTAGCTCCAATTGCTATAATTAGAACATGCACATACAAACACAACAAGCCAAATATCTATAAGATTTATGTAGTATTATCCAATCACTTCATTCAATGGATTAGCCAAGGATTGAAACTTATGAACATAAACATCACATATAGGAAAACAATGTACTCCTTGTATTAATATAAATGGAGAGAATTACAAGCAAATATAGGAGCTGATATTGTAGAGATCTCCCCAAGTTGACTTGTCCTTCCTTGCCACAAATCACACCTCTATGTCACCTCAATGCATGGAATGATGAATCTCTTGGAACAAAGGTAGCGACATGATGGTAATCAATCTCCAAAATCCAACCCCTAGCTTATGGATGGAAGTAAAAATAGATGAGAGGATGGTAGTTTAGGAATTCTTATCGATTTACCAATCTAGACTTGAGATCCACTCTTGATGGGAGGATGAGCTCAAGGGATAATGGGTGAAATATCCAAAGTAGAATGAGATAGGATTCGAAGGTCTTATACAAGGTAAATGGTTGAAAAAACTCCTAGAAGTTTCTAGAAGAGGAATCTCGATAATCTTTTTATTTTTCCCAAATTTCTAGAATCAACACACCCCATCAAAGGATAACCAGCTAATTATCAGTATAGGTTCATAGTGGAGTAACTTGTGCTGAATGCAGTATCCTAAGGGAGGAGGGTGCAATGGGCCTTGAAAGCATGTTAATGAAGTAGTTAAGCCCAGAAAATCAAGGATTAGGGAGAGTAATTCATAGGGCTTTGTGCAAGGGTGATGACAAGGTGTGGATGGATGTTGATTGATCCAGTTAACAGGCCTATTGACTAGATGTGAAAAAATTTCCTATAACACTAATTTTCAACTGAAAAGAGAGAGAGAGAGAGAGATGTGCACACAACTAAAACACTCCAACCACACTCATGAGCCTATGTTACTATGGTTGTAATCAAAATTTTCCTGTGTCAAGCCAGTGGTTGGAAAATAAAACCCTAAACACACGTGAAATATTTGGACCTTGCAATTTTGTACCTATGCAAGAAAACTTCCATTAATCACCTTAAATCTATGCGAGCCAAACCAAATAAAAAAGAATCCTCGTGATGATTTCCAAATGAGGGACACTTGTCTTTTATTTACAACCATTCATGGGAGCCCAATTTTTATTTTGGATTGACCTATCCTTTTGTACACATGTGTGTTTTTCTTCAAAAATACACTTTCCCTTGTCCAAATTGAGCGCTCCAATAGTTAAAATTCGTCCTCGTGAAAATAGGAATCTAGTCACATGGTTGGAATTTGTCACTAAGGTGCCAGAAAATAACACTCCCTCTTAGATAGGGAGAAATTCCAATCTTGTCAACGTATCATGTCTAACGCAACAATGCTGAAAGTCAGCCCCAAGGAGATATGGTCAACCGTCGTCGTGGCTCTGTCCGCATTTCCCTTTGTTTTACCCCACGTGGCTCTTTTATTTTCTTTTGTTATTTATTTATCAATTCCAAAGAAATACAATCATGACTTCGAATATTTAATTATATCTCCCGGCCTATTTATTTACCTCCGAACCTTTATAACCAAAGTTAACTCTTCGCACTTTATTTTAATACTCCACGCTTTTCTTTTCTTTTTTAACAAATGACTTATAATAACCCTTGGCTCCGGGCCCACCTCTACGTTCAATCACCCAATCAAATTCTCGTATCATACCTGGCTATCCTCCGCGCACCTTGGTTAACCTCCGGGCAAGTCCAACGTGCAATCACTTTTCGATGGCTCCTTCCCAAATCAACGGCGCACGAAAATATCTCTCAGCGTCCTGGTGCGAACGATAACGTGCGATGGCGTGGTTTAAACGGTGGTTTTCCGGGGGTCCACTTCGCCGCGTGTCAATTACTCTATGGAATCGCTTGCGTTCAGAAAATACTACCTACTCCACAAAAGCGGTGTGATATGGGCAACCCGCCTTTGTAATTCCGCTCGTGGTTTTGGTACAGGACTTTGACCACAGGTGTAAGTCTAGTTCCACTATCCTTTTGTTTTTTAACTCATGTCCAATCCTTGGGTCAGGTTCCGAAAGAAAAACAATTCTGTCTCTTTATTAAACGGAATTATTATATTTGAACAGTGTTCACGACCATGGTTCTCCACACAGACCTCTCCTGTGGTTGGGTGAATTCACAAGGTTATCCAACCAATTTACAGGAAATAAAAGACAAAGAAATGGAATTTCCAGTACACAATCACCTCACAGTTAAACAATTCTTCACAATTAGCAGTTCGAGACAATTCAATGGAAAATAAGATTTTAAATCATTTAACTGGAAAAAATTGTAACACACAGAGTTTATTGCAGAAATCTCTCTTCCTCTTGCTCCCTCCCCTCCTAATACATCCGAGGGATTCATTTATATACATAAAAATATGACTCTTCCAGTTCCTCTGCGAGGACCATTCTAGAAATCAAAGGTCTAATTACAATTCATTCAAATAATTGAAATATGACGGGTGGCTAACTATTCGACTTCCACTACTCTAACTGATCTAAATAATACAGTCAGCTGAGGTATTGACACCTAGCTATTACAATTCAAATGTTTTCAAACCCTCCTAGCCACAACATGTGGACAAAACCTCCTACATTGCTGGCTAGTGTCTAATGTCCCTGCATCAGAGTCCTGAGGGAAATTTTCTTCATTGGCTCCTGTCCATGAGCTCTTCCACTGATCTACCTATCTTCTGCAACCTTTCTTCTTTCATCCAAGTGGCATCTTCCTCTAGCTTATCCTTCCATTTGATTAAGTACTGAAAGTACTCTTGTCCTCTGGTTCTTCTGAATGGTCTTTTGTCCAATATCTTCTCTGGTTGCAATGGTTGTGCTGGAGGTAGCTGCTCTTTCCACTCAATCTATCCCTTGTCTGCTGCTCTTTCTTCTGAACCATCATCTTCATACTTGTACAAATATGCAACATTAAAAATGGGAGATATTCCAACATCAGGAGGTAATTTAATATCATAATAGTTTGCATAAAACTTCCTAAGTATCGTGCATGACCCAATCTTTTTAAACTTCAATTTGTTTTACTGCTTCTTTGGGAATCTCTCCTTTCTCAAGTGTGCCAAAACATGATCTCCTACTTCAAAATGAACTTCTCTTCTGCTCAAGTCTGCTCTGATTTTGTATCTGATGCTGCTACCTTGTAGTTGTTGTTTCACTTGTTCATGTATGGCCTGGATCTCTGAAGAAAATTCCTCACCATCAACACTTCTCAGCTCTGCCTTTCCCAGATTTCTCAACTCTGATACTCCTTTGGGGTGCATTCCATAAACAATATGAAATGGACTCTGCCCTGTGCTCTTGTTCGGTGAGTCATTATATGCATATTCTACCTGAGGAAAAATATGGTCCCACTTCTTGGGATGCTCTCCTGCAAGACTTCTTAACAAATTTCCCAGACTCCTATTCACTACCTCAGTTTGTCCATCAGTATGGGGATGATAAGCTGAGCTGAAACATAGTTTGGTACCAAGTTTCTTCCAAAATCTCCTCCAAAAATGACCCACAAATCTGGTATCTCTGTCTGAAACAATACTCTTGGGCAACCCATGCAATCTAACAACTTCTTTGAAGAACAAGTTAGCAACATGGGTGGCATCACTAGTTTTATAGCATGGAATAAAATGTGCCATTTTGGAGAATCTATCCACTACAACAAAGACTGCATCATTCCCTCTTTGAGTCTTGGGTAATCCTAGAACAAAATCCATACTCACCATGTCCCAAGGCCTATCTGGAATAGGCAAGGGAGTGTACAATCCTGCATTATGGCTCCTTTAGCATACTGATAGATTTTTCAATTCTTCACAAACTTGCCCACTTCTGCTCTCATCTTGGGCCAGTAATAGAAATGACTCAGCTGCTTATAGGTCTTATCAGTACCAAAGTGTCCAGCAAGTCCACCGCTATGCTTCTCTTTGATCAAATTTTCTCTCATGGAACATCTTGGTACACACAGTTGGCTTCTTCTGAATAACAAGTCCTCCTGCAGAAAATAATCCAGCCACTGGCTTCTATATATTAAAATAGGGTTACTACATGCCTCAAATGCTTCTTTAAAATCCGGATCTATTTTATACAATTCTTTCAGAAAATCAAATCCTACAACTTCAAAATTTGTTTCTTGAACAAGCATGTGCCTCCTACTCAAAGCATCAGCTACTTTATTGGTTTGGCCACTTATATGTTTCAAAACAAAATTAAAACTTTGGAGATACTCAACCCATTTAGCATGCTTATGTTTCAACTTGGGCTGTTGTACAATATACTGTAAAGCATGATTGTCAGAATACAATACAAATTCCTTGGACATCAAGTAATGTCTCCACTTCTTCAGTGCCTAAACAATTGCATAGAAATTCCTTCTCATAAGAGGAATAATTTCTTCTGGTGTCATTCAACTTTTCACTGAAATATGCCACAGGCCTATCATCCTGACTCAACAAAGCTCCAATGGCCTCTCCACTGGCATCACATTTTACTTGAAATGGTTTAGTAAAATCAGGCAGAATCAAAATAGGCTTCTTAGTTATCTTTTGCTTCAAAACTTGAAAGTTTCTTTCTGCTTCAGCAGTCCACTTAAATGGTTGTTTTCTCTTCTTTATTGTCTCAATTATGGGTGCATTGATCTTACTGAAGTTTCTTATAAAATTTCTGTAAAAACTAGCAATTCCATGGAAACTTCTTACCTCAAAAACATTCCTGGGTGAAGGCCACTCCACGATTGCCTTAACCTTTTCTGGGTCCATCTTCAATCCTTCTTCAGAAACAAAAAACCCCAAATACACCAACTCTTCCTTCATGAATGAGCACTTCTTCAAATTTATCAGCAGTTTTTGTTGGTGCAGCTTCTTCAAGACATGATTAAGATGCCTTAAATGCTCTTCTTTAGTTCTGCTGAAAACTAATATATCATCCAGATACACTATCACAAATTTACCAATGAATTCTTTCAATACCTCATTCATAAGTCTCATAAAAGTGCTAGGTGCATTTGACAACCCAAAAGGAATTACCATCCATTCATACAGTCATTCATTTGTTTTAAAGGCAGTTTTCCACTCATCACCCTCTCTTATTCTAATCTGATGGTATCCACTTTTCAAATCTATCTTTGAGAAATATTTAGCACCACTCAAACAGTCCATTAAATCCTCAATTATGGGCAAAGGGAATCTGTACCTGATTTTGATTTTATTGATTGCTCTGGAATCAGTACACATCCTCCAGCCTCCATCTTTCTTTGGGCTCAATACTGCTGGTACTGCACATGGACTCAGAATTTCTCTGATCAGCCCCTTGTCCACCAACTCCTATACTTGTCTCCTGATTTCCTCATTTTCCTTGGGAGTCATTCTGTAGGCTACCTTATTCGGCAGATTTGAACCAGGGATAAAATCTATCTGATGGCTGATCTTTCTCACAGGTGGCAGCTCATCAGGTAAATCATCCACAACAATGTCACAGTAATCATCTAACATCTCTTGGATTTCTACTGGTAAATCAGAAATATTTGTAGAAGTAAGAACTACTTTAGGTTTGCAAACTAAAGCAAAGCTTACCTCTTCTTCTTCTATCTGCTGCAAATATTCCTTCCCGCTCAGCAACAAGGTCTTTGGATCAATCACTCTGCTGGATGGCTCTCCTTCTTCCATGGGTATCAATGTATGATGTACCCCATATTTGAAGAACTTGTAAGTGTTCTTCTTGCCATCATGCATTGCTGCTCTGTCCAATTTCCAAGGTCTACCTAGTAGCATATGACACATATCCATGGGCATTACATCACACAGGACCTTATCTTTATATTTTCCCATTTGCAGCTCTATCTCACATTGTTCTTTTACAACCAGCTGATGCCCTTAATGCAACCAGGACACCCTGTAGGGAGTTGGATGCTCCCTTATCTTCAACTTAAACTTCTCTATCACCTCAGTGGAAACCAGATTGTCTATGCTACCACTGTCAATGACTAGCTGGTAGCACTTCCCTTGGACTTTGCATATGCTCCTAAACAAAGTATTCCTTTGTGCAGGCTTAGTGACCTCTTTGTCTTGCTTCAACAGGACCTTATTTACCACCAAGGACTCTCCCCTCTCTGGAAGAATTTATTCTTCAATTTTTGCCTCTTCTCCAGTCTAGGCAACAACAACATTCCTTGAACCAGCATCCACATTCTCTGGACACTCATAGTGCTTATGTCCCACTTGCTGACATTTATAACACCTCAACTCTCTACCTCTGCCTCTGTCTCTGCCTCCTCTTCCTCTTCCTCTGTAAGAACCCCTTCTGCCTCTTGCATCATCCTCTGCAGATGCATTCTGAGGTGAGCTACTGTTAGCTCCATCCCCGGGTGTAGCAGGCTTTCCTCTACCACCCTGACTTCCCTTTCCACGGAATGTACCTCTCTTCTTGGCAGATTGTTTCCTCAGGAGTTTCTCCTCTGCTTTTAAGGCCATATGGTAGGCCTCTTCCACTGTCTTAGGAGACAAAAGACCAATCTCATCTTGGATCTCTAGCTTGAGACCATTCATAGATCTGGCAGTCTTCTCTGGTATGTCTTGGAATTTCCCAACCCTTATGCTTACTCTGTAGAATTCCTCTGTGTATTCCTTTACTGTCAGCAACCTCTGTCTCAGGTTCTGCATTTTCTTATACAATGTCAGCTGGTAATCACTAGGCAAGAATTTTCCCTTTAATTTGGCCATCATTCTGGTGCAGCTCTTGATAGGTTGATTTCCAACTCTCCTCCTCTCTGCCTGCACTCCATCCCACCAAAGTGCAGCATGTCCTTTCAAATTTGTCACCGCAAAATTGACCTTTTTATCCTCACTTATTTCTTCATAATAGAAGCATTTATTCATTTCATTTATCCAATCCACCAGTTTCTCTGGATTCAATCCCCCTGCATAACTCGACACTTCAATTCTAGGCTTAACTTCAGACCCCGGAACAGTTCTAAGGAGCCTCATGTCAGGAGGAATTTCAACATTTTCTTCTGCTTCTTCTATCTCAGGTTCGCTGATGTCTTCAGGATCTCTGGTCTGTCTTCGCTCTATGACATCCATTCTGGCCTCGACCCTCTACAACATCCCCAACACCTCAGCGTTGGCAACAGGTCTCCTTCTGCCAGCACCTCTACCAACTCCGATTTCCATGTCAGCAAAAACAACTTAAAAATTTTCTCTGATACCACAAATGACGCAACAATGCTGAAAGTCAGCCCCAAGGAGAGATGGTTAACCGTCGTCGTGGCTCTGTCTGCATTTCCCTTTGGTTTACCCCACATGGCTCTTTTATTTTATTTTGTTATTTATTTATCAATTCCAAAGAAATACAATCATGACTTCAAATATTTAATTATATCTCTCGGCCTATGTATTTACCTCCGAACCTTTATAACCAAAGTTAACCCTTCGCGCTTTATTTTAATACTCCATGCTTTTTTTTTTTTTAAACAAATGAATTATAATAACCCTTGTCTCGAGTCCCACCTATATGTCCAATCACCCAATCAAACGCTCGTATCGTACCTGGCTATCCTCTGCGCACCTTGGTTAACCTCCGGGCATGTCCAACGTGCGATCATCGTTCGATGGCTCCTTCCCAAATCAACGGCGCATGGCAATATCGCTCGGCGTCCTGGTACGAATGATAACGTGCGATGACGCGGTTTAAAAGGTTGTTTTCCGGGGTTCCACTTCGCCACGTGTCAATTACTCTATGGAATCGCTCGCGTTCATAAAATACCGCCTACTCCACGAAAGCAGTGCGATATGGGCAACCCGCCTTTGTAATTCCGCTCGTGGTTTCGGTACAGGACTTTGACCAAGGGTGTAAGTCTGGTTCCGCTATCATTTTGTTTGTTAACTCACGTCCAATCCTCGAGTCAGGTTCTGAAAGCAAAACAATTCTGTCTCTTTATTAAACGGAATTATTATACTTGAACAGTGTTCACAACCATGGTTCTCCACACAGACCTCGCCTGTGGTTGGGCGAATTCACAGGGTTATCCAACCAATTCACAGGAAATCAAAGACAGAGAAACGGAATTTCAAGTACACAATCGCCTCACAGTTAAACAATTCTTCACAATTAGCAGTTCAAGACAATTCAATGGAAAATAAGCTTTGAAATCATTTAACTGGAAACAATTGTAACACACAGAGTTTATTGCAGAAATATCTCTTCCTCTTGCTCCCTCCCCTCCTAGTACATCCAAGGGATTCATTTATATACATAAACATATGACTCTTCCAGTTCCTCTGCAAGGACCGTTCTAGAAATCAAAGGTCTAATTACAATTCATTCAAATAATTGAAATATGACAGGTGGCTAACTATTCAACTTCCACTACTCTAACTGATCTAAATAATACAGTCAGCTGAGGTATTGACACCTAGCTGTTACAATTCAAATGTTTTCAAACCCTCCTAGCCACAACATGTGGACAAAACCTCCTACATTGTTGGCTAGTGTCTAATGCCCCTGCATCAATGTCCCATCTCAAGAATCTCATTATCAAATGTCGTCATTTCTCATCTTGATTCATCTTTTCTTGTCCTTGATTTTCTATTGCTTGTCTTTGCTAATATAATGTTCACTCTCGAATCTAAAGGAAGAATAATTTGAGATCAGATGGGGGCTCACTCTACCACCCTCAATCCATTGGGGAGCCACTTCTAGCACCCAAAATCACTAGCAACAAGAAGCCAATGTTGCTACTTGGGAATCTCTGCCAACGGGGAGCAAATGCTATAGATCGAGAATCTCTTCCAACAGGGATCCAATCTTATGACCCTAGAAACTCTGCCAACAGGGAGCTAATTTTATAACCTAGGAAACCAAAGACAATAGGAGGGATTCCACTTGCCTTATGAGGTAAGGATCACACCTATCCCACTACCTAGAGATGATGGGAGGGATACCACTTACCATAAATGATAAGGATCTAACCTATCCTATTATTTACTAATTTTCCCAATAAGATCCTGAAGAGTCAAGTGGTATAACACGTGCATCTCTAGCTTGAGCAGGATGCCACTTACCATAAATAGTGAGTATCGTGCCTAACTCAAGAAGGCAACACCAATTGGCCGGATGGGTGCAAAAAACAAATTCAAAATGGGGTATATACTTTATGTAGACCAATATATGGGAGCTACTTCTTCCACTGAATGTGTAATAGATATGGTTGATACCTTATTTTCCAGAGATCCCTCAACATCAGGATCCCTACATCTCAATCCCTCACCCTCAGAACTCATACAAGAGGGAAGAGTCGTCTCTATGTCCTCAATCACTATAGACCCTTACTCCTGAGGGTCATGTCCATCAATCCGTGCTTCTCTCTATAGATCAAAAACATATCAATGTGCTCACATCTAGTACCAACTTAACCAACTCACTGAAAATTTTCCCCGAACATCACCAAAAAAAGGAATCCTCTATTTTTCCTGTTCATGTAGGACATCATAATCAAATATTATGTTAGATAAAAGATATATCACAAGGGATATCTTATTCATTCACCCTCTCACAGAGGAAACAAGCACAAGTCTATTCTTATCTCATAAAACAACATCATCTCAATCTATGAATATATATCAATCCTAGCTACAAACAGGACACTCTGCCAATTGAATTCCACTCTTGTTATTTCAATATATCATTTTCATATCCATAAATACTCAAAAAAATCTCCAAAGAGCTTCCCTAAATAAACTACCCTTTAGCTAGCCATGCTAGCAACAATGCAATCAACCTTGGTCATGCTTAAAGCTACAAACTTATATTTCTTGTTTATCCATGATATCATTGTATATCCTAAGAAACACTTAGATGTCCACTTTATATTTCCAACCTAGACATCATATTCTCCATGAAAACTCATATCTCTGAAAGAATATCTTACAATACTTCATCTAAAACTCGAAGGCCATCTCCATCTTTCGCTCAATCATCAGAGGACCACTACTTGTTAAGAATAGTTCATCAATATATAAAATCAAAATCAAAGGCATACCTTGGACCAACTTAGATGCTCAGATTGAAACTGCTTCCATGATTCACCATGTAACTGTCAATATGGTCATATTAGTCTTAGAGAGATTACTTCAAACCACATAATGTGATTAGCCCTAGTATTGCAACAAAAATTCTGCAACTCTCAAGGCTATCTACCTAAATTATCAACCTGAGGTTCATACAAACTTAAGAGGCTTTGGCACCATATGCACAACAAGAAATGTGCTGAGGTTCGTACAAACTTAAGAGGCTTTAGCACCATGTGCACAACATGAAATGTGCCCTTCTTTCATTGATCTAATGTGTTAGGGTCCTGTGATTTGGCAGATTGGCAAGCCAAATGATAGGGTAACACCAAACCAACTTTGGAGCCCAAGGACCTAGCCTTCCTGGACTCAGAGAGGGCTTTCTCTATTTGTGCGAAGGATGTGAAACTGTTTGCTTTCTATGTATCTGATTTTAGGCTAGTTGTTAAGTATGTTTTGGTTTTGTTTTAGGTTTTTTGGGGGAGAACTGATCAAAATATAAATAGGTACAAATATTGTTAGATCAACTGGGCTATGGGGTCAAAAAGGTCGAGAAAGCCTCAAATGTTGGACAGGGTATATTGAAGGGCTGATTTGGTCGAGGTAAAATGGATTCTTTAGGTGGAGTGAAATGGGATGGACATTAGGTTTTGTGAAGGAAAAAGAGGTTTAAAGATAAATATTTTTACAGTAGACATCCATGTGGTAGGGCTAACCATTAATCAAGATAAATGAAACTTCAAACTGATAGACACATAAAATAAACATTCTGGCGATACATAGAAGTATAAGACCCTCTAACTTTGGGAAAATCGCCTTCAAACTTTGGGGTAAAAAAACAAGACAAACAAATAAATCAATCTATGAAGAGGGAACTCCTAGACATCATATTTTGAGCTATCGGGAACTTTAAACTAAGATTGCAGAGCATAGGCAAAGGGAAAGATCGACACAAGACATCTTTGGTTCAACTAGGACCATCAAACATTCAGATAAAGTATTCAGTAATGGGGTTTTGGTTAGCTACTAGTAAACAGGGCTTACCGTGAATCATACTAGATAACATACATAATAACCATTAATGAAATTGATAACAAGTTCTTAGGGTATCAAAGAGAAGTTAAGAATTCTTTTGACATAACTGAGAAAGAAGACAAACATAGAAGCTGTAATGAATCAGGAAACTTGAGGTGCCTCCATGGGCATGTCTCAAATCTATTCTTTACTGTCCTACAACAAGCAAGAAACATGAAAATATGTATGATAACTGAGGAAACATAACAGAGAAGGAACACTATAAGATTTACCAAGTGAAGGAATCCTACAACAGTCTTCTTCCACCATCCAAAACACACAAGAAATTATCCACTTCATGAGACAAAGTATTTCTTCCAAGCTTGTATAACCATGTATTGCTTTATAACATCAAGTTTAGCCTCTTCATACAATGAAATCTCTTGGAATATATAGGCTAAAGAGAAATAACCTATCCAAGAGCATCTAGAAGGCCATTGGTCTATTACAAATATCTGATTTTGTCCTTGAGGCTTTGCAAAGCCCAAGGCACAAAATATCTTAAAAAGCTAAAAAAGGAAATAAAATTGGCTTTTCCTAACTGAAAATGGCCAAAAAATGCTTAACGAAAATTTGGATAAGCCACTTTAGAAAACTTCCTTTTTTGCCAAAATGCTACAGGAACGTAGCAGTAGAACATTCCCCATCTTGTAGACAACTTTTGAGGGACCTCCCGATGTCAAAATGAGGCCTGTGATGGCTCATTGGAAAGCCCTGGATGTCTAGCTTCTGGAACTATTTTATTATTCCAAAACTGATCCCTGGAAGTCTGTCACAAACTAAACTGAGTGGAAAAAATAAAAAATTAGCCCTTGCTGATATGTGAGGCAGAAAGTCAAAAAATCATTGTTTTTCGCCTCTTTGGGGGACCAAAACAGCTCCTTTGGATCTGAAAATTTGTGAGTCGCTGCCCCTAAATTTATTCCATCCAAAAAAATTACTTTCATGATCTGAGGATGCTCCTATCACCCATGGAAGTGCCTTGAAAAATGTAAAATTATGGCCAAAAAAACAAAAAAAAAGAAAATCTTGTCAAAATTTGCTCAATTTTGGCGAGCAAGCTGCTCATGGTTTTCAGAATCATGTAAGGAAGTTGAGGCCAAGATTTTCAGCGCTGATGTTCCTTTCTCCATTTTTTCTACCAGGCGCCTCTTTCGAGCAGCCTTGAGCCTTTCTTGAGCAAGTTTGAGTTTTCTTCGGTAAAATTGGTTCAACTTCTTGTAGTGCCCAGTCATATTCTTATGTAGACTCACGTCTCTGTTAGCTTTCTCTAACTTATCCTCTAAATTCTTGTTGGCCCTTTCAAGCCATGGTTCTCTATTATTTTCTATTTCTTGGGTGAGCAATTTAGTAAGAGGATAAGATCGAACAAGGGCTGCCTCTTCTTCCCTCTTTTTCTCTAAAGCTTTCTTGAGACCCATAGTCCTAGGCCTCTTTCTCATTGCTTGCTCTTCTTCTTCATTATCATCAAATTCGCCCATAAGATATTCAAGCTTGACTTGTGCTTTGTAGGCTTCCCTTTGGTATTTGAAAGCCTGGGCCTCATAAAATACCATTTGACCACTCATTTGTTTGTTTTGCATCTACAGAACATGTATGAGGTCCTTGGACCTTTCTAGATCAGCTTGTAGGTCATGAATTTGGGCTTCTCTGTTTTGTAAAATAGCCTCAAGAATTCTAGCTTCATTATCCCCATCATTATTCTCTATCTGTATGATATCAAATTCCCTTTCCTTTTCATGACTACTCTCCTCTTTTTCTTTCCCCTTGCCTTGGATAGAATTCTTGGTCCTCTTCCTGTTTGGCAATTCAACAATACT
The DNA here is from genome assembly GCA_034641835.2 of Pinus albicaulis. Classification (NCBI taxonomy): domain Eukaryota; kingdom Viridiplantae; phylum Streptophyta; class Pinopsida; order Pinales; family Pinaceae; genus Pinus; species Pinus albicaulis. The sequence goes on from CM076578.1 coordinate 855,457,535, forward strand.
CTTTGTAGGCAGTTTGCCTCTACTTCTTAGCGCTATTGTGACTTTGCTAGTCATTGCTGGAGTGATCTTCTTCTTTGTTGATCTATTTTTTCTAGGCTTCGCCACTTTTGGAGGAAGATTCATGGCCCCTTGCCTAGGAGAGGCAACTAGCACATGCTATTGGCTATGTTGAGGAGAAAAGAGAGGAAGTTTATCTATTTGTATTTTCTCAACTTGGTCTTTTACCTTGCTGCCTCCATCATCATCAGCTCCAACCTCACCTTTTTCATTGCTTTGTTCTGCTTGAAGATTGGCTCATTTGTCTTCACCACTGCTATGATCATGGTCACTGATTTGGTTTTGGCTGCCCTTAAGACTGTTTTGATATTTTTGCTCGATGTTGCCCCCTTTGGAATGGTCACTGTTTGGTGTTTGCTTGCCATCATCATTGCTTGCTTGAGGGTAGTCTTGTTTCTCATCATAAGTGTCTCTTTGAGGACTTTCATGACCCTCATAATCACTTTTTTGGCTGCCACTTTGTTTGTTTTATTGAGGACTGCCTTGTTCATCCTGTTTCTGCTTCCTTCATGACTGTTGTGTTCTTTTCCTTCACTATTTTGTCCCTCATCACCCTCATGCTTACTGTTGTGTTGGTTGCCATCACATTCCTTTTCATGACTTCTATGCTCACCATCATTTCCTTCTTCCCCACTGTCATGTCTAGAGTCTGCACTTTGTCCCTCATCATCACTAGTTTGCTTCTTGTCACTTTGCCCTTCTTCATCACTATTTTTCTTGTTCTCTTCTTTACTCTCAATCACAAGGAATTTTGGTATTTTAGGAGTGGATTTACTAGAAGAAGGAGAAACATGATGAGTGGATGGTGAGGAAAGTGCATGAGATGAAGAGGCAGTGGAAAAATAGGGATGGGAGATGAAAGAGTCCCAAGAAACTCCCTTTTACTCAAGTCGATGGAGGATGATGATCTTGATAAGGGAATGATGAAATAAACAATCTTTTTGTTGAGAGGAAGGCTTCTTTTGGACAGTAGAGGCCATCTTGTCAATGCTTCTATAGAGGAAAAAAGGTAGGTTCAACAACTAAGTTCTTGTGAAATGCATAAGAAGCCTAATGTGATAGGCATAAATTCGGGAAAACCTCCCTTCACATGTGACATAATTCATGATGACTTTCATGAGGGGGCATAGCTTCTCAAAAAGTGAGAAAAAGGGAAAATAGCTTGGCAAGCATCCTGATGGTCTTGTTTTAGAAAGGGTTTGTAGTGATTCAGATCTAGGTATGTTTGTTTGAACCACTTTTCTCCTATATATGGGATCTTAGTAGCTTTGGAGATAGCCCTAGGAGAGAGTTTGAAATCTAGACCTGCTAGATGGACATGCTTTCCTTGCAGCCTCAAAGAAAAAAAATATGTCAAAGGAGGGTGATTTTTTACTTCTTGGACTTTTTGGAAAAAATCCAAGCATCCTACTTCATGAAAATTGAAGAGTACTAAAGAAGATCCATTCACCTCTTGAGTTGTAATAGGCTCATACCTATTGTGATACCCACTTCTGATGTCCTTATTTGGAGGCATTTTTTGCTTTTGATACCCTTCACTGACTTACCAAACAAGACCTTGAAATGTGTTGAAAAATAGACCCTTTCTTTGAGCACTGATTTTCTCTTTAGTTGGCAAAAAAGTATTTGTTAAATGAAAACAAATTTACTTCTCCAGCACTGTGTTTTGAGAAAATAGGCCCTTAAATAAGATCTATGTTTTGTTTTTTTTTTTTAAATTCCCCTTTCCTTTTGACACTAAAACTCTTGGTCCCCTTAATTACTGTCTTTCTCTGTTTTTAATCAAAGAGGGCACCCCTAAAAACCACTTTGTTTCTCCCTTGAGTAATCATTGTTTCTCTTTGATGATCACTGTTTTATTAAGGCTAGCAAAACAATCCTTTTTGGATGAAGATCATTTTGTTTTACCAAAACAATAGTCACCCTGTCACTGATTAAAAGGCCTTCTAAACAAACTCTATCTTTCTTTATAGACTGTGTAATCCTTAGCCAACAAACAAGTCTTTCTAGATGAAAATAAGACTACTTATCTGACTATGTTCCTCTTCACAAATGTGCAAACATATTTTTTTTACCTATGAAGATAGAATCCCTCTCCCTTTATCATAACAAATGGTTGGTTCTATGTAGGACTAATTTTTCTTTCGAATAGTCTATCTATTGTTCTTTTAAGAAAAAAGGTGCTCCTAAAATAACTGTTTTTTCCTAGGCTAGAAAACAAGAGAGGCTTGAGAGAAAACTGTGTTCTTTTTCCCTAGACTACTCAAAACAAGAAAACCCCTTCAAACTATCAACAAGCCCCTTCTTTAAACACTATTTTCCTTTAAATAAAGATTGGGCCAAGAGCTGTAAATACCTTTGAAAAATATGTTTTTATGTGTTTGGAGGTGAGCTTGTTGTGTAAAATTCGATCTTGGCACCTTTGAGAACTCTGAGTATGGGCCTAGGCTGGAAAAAACCTCATTCAGAGATGGTTATTGGGCACCTATTGAACATTGGGTAGGTCTGAATGGAAGAACAACCCGCATTCAGATATGTTTGATGGGTCAGGCGGGCTTGAACGGAAGAACAACCCGCATTCAGAGATGGTTGATGGGCCAGGTAGGCTTGAACGAAAGAAAAACCCGCGTTCAGAGATGGTTGATGGGCCGGGCAGGCTTGAACATAAGAACAACCCATGTTCAGAGATGGTTACTAGGTGCCCGTTGAATGCTGGGCACAGGTGTGCCACACACTTCTACAAGCACATCATGTTGTGTAGAAAACCCCTATGTTGGATGCCTACAGGTGCGCCGCGCGATCACATAGGCATGTCGCGCATTCAATCAAGCTCAAAAATGACTCACAAATCACTTGATACTTTTTTCTCTCCTTCGGTGAGGTTTGGCATGATGCTAATGAATGTTTGGTTCATGCCCTTTATACTCATAAGGGGTTTTCAAAATCCCCTTTATCAATTTCAAACTTCTCCCTTTTTGCCTTTGTAGTTATTTGAAAATGAATTGGTGCATTTGTTGAGAGGGTGCCTCTTTTAACAAACGCTGCATCTCCTTTAAACAATCTTTCTTAACCTTGCCATATTCAATAAAATGTTTCTTAACAACCATATCATATCTTGATGATGTTATAACCCCTTGTTAATGATGTGAAGGGGCTATAAAAACTGTGTTTTTCTTTGATTTGTCAACAAGGGAGGTTATTACAAAAACCACTGTTGCAGCCTTTCCAAACCACAATGCAAATCCTCTGTTTTTGTGAAGTAGGCCTTCAAACAGTGAAAGTTTCACCCATTTTTACAATGTGCCCTTTGTCCTTTAACTGAGTTGGAAGTAACCTTTGGCACTCTCCCTTCATTCATCACTTGGAGGAAGTATTTTTTATAAACCATAAGGGATCTGTTTAAAAACAAGAATGCCCTTTTTCATTTACATCATCTGGGTGGACTATCTCTTTATATGAGTTGTAGAGTTCAATTTAAAACCAAGCTTGTTCTACCACCTTGGCCATTTAGATGAGGCTGCTCTTAATCAAAATTATAACCTCTGATTTATCCTTTGAAGGAAGGATTTTGTAAACATAAGAACAAAGGCCTTTAACACCATTATGCCACTATTTGGTTTTTCATGTGAAAGAGGACTTTAACTCATCATCTCTCATTTGTGTCACCACTATTTCTCAACTTGTCTTTTCAAAAGAAAACTTTATTTTAAACATAATTTTAATCCTGCTATGCATCCTCTTTTCATCTTTGGAGGAGGTGGCACACAACAGCTCCTGAAGTCACTTAAGAACATGTTGGCCTTCTGCTTGTTTGTGAAGGAGGCCATAACAATGTCTTCCTAACCATCTTCTTTTTTTGAAGGAGGTTCTATCATTGTGCTTCCTAACCATGTACTTTTCATGAAGGAGGTTATCCTCATACATATGAAATTTCATTTATTTCAACACTGTGTCATTTCTCTGCAATATATGTCTTTGCTTGGTATCATATCACTATGAATTTTTTAGAAAGTGAATAAAGTGGTTGGTATAAGGATAATGCTCGTTGTTAGACACCTTTGAACTAACTTTCCCTTGACTGTGTTTTTAGGGTATCTTAAAATTTCCTTTGACTAATGTTCACATCCCAGGTTCAAAGGTAGCATAAGAAGTAGTTGTCTTCTTGTGTCCTACATGATGATGACCTTTGGAAAGATTATGCATGACTGCTGATTAGCTTTACTCAGTCCTTGTTATTCATTTTTACTTGATGAGTGATCTTTGTTCTTTAGGCATCTTTTGGATTTATAACATGTACATTTTCTTCTCTTTACTTCACAGTTCTCCATTTGATCATTGATGGCGAACCTTTTCATCATGAGAGACCTGTTTGAACTTGTTCCTTAACTCTTATCTACCTACTGATAATCATTCAATTACACCCCTGCAGAGATGTAAAAAAAATATGCTTTGGAACCTTGGAGAGCTCTTTTGGTTTTTCATGGAGATTTTGCATGATCTAAGCATTTTTCTTCAGATAGTGACAAACCTTCTCTTTTCCTGATTTGGATCTTTGTTGAACTTCTTCTGACATGAGATAAAGTGATCCCTTAGTGGTGTGTGACCTATGGATAGAACAATGCTTGCTTTGCAGAAAAGGAACTAATTCATGGTTGGCTGGTACTAGACAGAGGCTTTTTGGCTTAAGATATCTTAGCTAAGGAAAAACTCCCTAAACACCAATATCTAACTTAGGGACAATTTTGACAGATTCTGAGTGTTTTCTTAGGCATGATTAGATTTTCAAATGACAAGATGACCAGGGACAGAGTTGCAGACACCTTTTCAACCTTTGGATAGTGAATGGCATGAGAAACAAGGGTAAATAACAGTAGATAAACAAAGCTAAAACAACTCTAGACAGGGATATTTTGCTGAAACAAGATAGGACTTGAAAATTGGAGATTTTTCTCATCATAGACTGACAGGAAGGGCTAGGAGGACACAAAATTTGTTTGGGGTGTTTTCTAGATGAAAAATTGGCAGTTTGATATTAGCTTCTAGAAAACTTAGCTAAGGAAACTAGTCATCAACAATAGGTGAAAAATATTGATGACTAACAGTGGCTCCATTTGGAGAGGGCAGCTCCTTTTCAGGAGATGCCCAGAATTTCAAATCTCTGGCTTGTGAAGACCAGTGCCTTATCCATTGGCAGAAATTTCTTTCTTTCTTGATGCTATTTCTGAAAATTGACAGCATGATTAGCATCAAAGTCATATCTACCTACCCAGCTATATTTCCTAACATTTTTTCTTCCTTTAGGTGCATTTGGACTAGCCACCCTTTGACATGATATTTTTGAAAAATAAAACTATCTAATTCTACACTTATATCTTCTAGGGGTTCATATTGAATTGATGAACTCCTTTGATTCTCTACTTATGCTAGATCGACTGTCAAGATGAAGTTGTTTGACGGGATTTCATTCACTACGCTAAAACATGAAATTGAAAAATGACCAAATCAAGATTAGACAGTCTAATTTGTCATGCGTTTTTGGCATAAAATATAAGCTGTACACAAATATTATTTTGCACGAAAAAAAGACTTAGAAAAATCAGTGCTAGGATACCTAGTTTGTTTTTCATCCCTGTTTTCCTCTTTGGTTCTATTTTGAGCGTGTGCAACCAGTATCTTTTCCTAATCTATTTTCTTTGACAAGTCAAGCTTACATAATTTGACTATCACTTCTTTCACTAACTTATCAGCAATAAATTTAAAACATGTTCAGTTATGATTAGGCTAGATAGTTGAACAAGATATCTTTTGAGCACTAGTAGTGGCATTTATACTTGCTCACTTTCAGAATGACTATTTTTCGAACATGGGGCTTTTCTGCTATTTTCTAAAACTGCCCTCTTTTCAACTTTTCTAATGTTTTGGTATTTTCTGTTTTTTGATTTATTTCTTTAAGCAATGGTATGTACAATGATTGAAAAATCTAAAACTAGAACTCCTAAAAACTGTGAAACTTGAGCATCTTATCTTCATAAGGATCTCCTGATGCTCTTGGTCCACTCAGCTCTTGAAAAGAAATGTTTGGAAAATTTTCTTTTGTAAGCATAACATAAGGATTCATGCATGAATCTCTAAACAACCCTATGTCTTCCTATTGTGCTTCTTTATACCTTTGATTTCCACTTCTCCTTTTGCTGTACATCTTTTTCAAATAATGCAAATATTCTTTTCCATTTTTAAAGCATATGATGACATCATCAAGGTACATCATAATGAAGAAATTCAAAACTGGAAACATGGCCTTCAGGAACATGTCTTTGGTGTCTGGTGGTTTCACAATTCTAGGTTTGAAGATGGAACTGCTTCCAGCATATTTGAAAAATTCTTTGAGCTGTTTTCTTTGAAAAGGAATTAATTTATGATACCCTGAAACATCACTTTGTAAAGACACATGATTAGAAGCACCTATCATTTGTATAGTATGGTCTTGTTTAGGAAGAATATAATTTCTATTCTAGGGGTGTGTATCTGTGTTTATGAAATCAATACATATCCTATGCCCAGCTGTCTTGTCTTTGATTGTTAATGCTTGATCAAGATTTCTGTATTTTCTTTTGTCAAATTTGCTTCTCGAAATGATGGCAGTGTCATAGTGTTTCAAACTGTTTTCCCTACATGTACTTGTATCTTGAACAATTTTGCATATTCTAGTAGTTCTAAATCTTTGGTGAAGTGATAGAATGTTAGCTAGTTCAATCAACTTAGGTATTTTTGGACTACAGTCGTCTCATTCCTTCATATCAATTTTATTAGACATTCTTCCTGGATCTTTAACAGTTGTGGAAATAGTCAGGGTTTCATTCGGGGAGGTAAAGTTATGAGATGGTGATGCATTAAGTATGGCAAGAACATTAGGCTCCCCTGCCCTGATTTCCAAATAGGTTCGTAACATGCAAGTCCTCTAGTGCTTCTGTTTTGAAAAGGTTCCTGATTGTATTGTTGATGTTTTTCCTTGGTTTGAGAAATTTTCTTGAGGGTGTATAATGTTTTTTGTTTTATGAGCTATCTCTGTTTCTAGAAAATCAAATTCCCTCTCTTCAAGACATAATTGTTCAGGTTCATGGTAGTTTTGAGTATCCAGCTCATCATAGAGAATCCAGGGTGGCTGATGTGGTGTGCCTAGATTTGTTTCAATTTATCCTACCTGTTTATCAATGTCTTCATCAGTGTGTAAAATGAAGGAATTTAGATCTGAATGTATGGAATACATAGGGATGTTATCTGGCCTTTCTTAGCTACTGACCATATATTTCATGTGTGATTCTTGATACAGTATTCCTGCTTGATTAAACACGGGAATGGTGGCGTAAGACATATCTAGTTGAATATTTCCTTGAAGCTTGGCCCCCCAAGACTTGGATAAAAGCATTCTGTACTTGGGAGGGATTTCTGCTACCACTATGTCCATGACTAGGTGTTTTGCGGGCACTTGGGCCAAACTAACACAAATATCTTTTATCAGGCCTAGACACTTGACTCTGCTCGAATCAAATGAATATAAGTCTTTATAAGGTTTTGTTATTTCTAGGCCTAATATTTCCATTACTACTTTCGGCATGAGATTGTGAGAGGCCTCGGAATCTAGCATGGCATTATGTAGGATTTGGTCATGTATATTCAAACTAATGTAAAAAGGAAGAGTGGTTCCATTTTGATATTTTCCTTCTATTTTTGGTCCAAACATCACGTCAGGAGTATCATCAACTAGGTGTAGAGTATCTGCATCCTCTCCTATGTTCAGGACCTTTAGTACTTGAGATTTGTATGAGCTTTGGGAAATAAGTTCAGTGAGAGGCATGGAGATCTTAATTTTGGCAATTTCCCCTTCAAAACTGAAGGGTGCTTGTAGTTTAGATAGATTTTCTTCAGTTTTTTCAGCCATGACTTGCTCTATGTTCTTAATTTGCTGACTCTGATTTGGGGTTTTTTTCAGTATAGCTGTTTTAGGAATCTTAGTAGAGGTACTAAGAGAGTTTGGATCAAGGCTTGCCTAACTAGCTTTGTCTTTGTTTTGGTCAGTTTTCTTAGCAATGATTTTGTTACTATCTGTTGTTATTTTAAGAATGGTATCATGGGGTTTGATAACAACAGTGTTTGAGCTACCTCTTTTAGATTTTTCTTGGTTTTTCTTACTCCTAAGGTCATATTTCCTATGATATTCTATTATGGTATTTTGCAATCCTACCTCAAGATCTTCGGGGTCCTCATAATTTGTTTCATTTTGATTTGAGGAGAAGAAAACTTGTTCTTCTTCTGTAAGGAAAACCTCACCCTTGCTATCAGAACCTATCAAGTTTAAGTGATTTTCATCAAGTGGTTCCATATCTCTTTCTACCTCATCAAAATAGTTTCCATTGAAAGGTGGCCTAATCTGTTGGTCATTTTCCCTTGGTTTGTTCTGAGGCGGGTCTCTTTAAAAATTTTGGTTCCGGTTTTTGTTTTGAGGGTTTGGTTGGTTGTCCTTAAGAGGTTCTTTTTCATTCAGATTTATTCTTTCCCACATCTTTTCCATGGATCTAACCAGGTTGTCTATTCTGGGATCTAAGGAGGAAACTGAAGGCATGACCTCATCACGGTATGTGACTTTCTTTTCTGATCTTATCCTAGCTCTTTTCTCATCTAGGTTGGCTTTGGCACTAATAGCTACTTTTTTCATTTCTTCTAAAGTTGCAGGGTCAATTTCTCTTAGTTGGTATGTCATATCTAGATCGAAACCTTAGGGATATTTTACTAGTGCCGAGCCAAGTGGAGGTTTCATGTGAGGAGGGAGGCTGTTATAGACACTGCTGAATCTAGTGCAATAGTTCTGAAGACTTTCTCCCATATTCCTTATAATATTTTTATATTCATAAAGGATTTGGATGGGGCTTTTCCTGATTTCCCACCTGTTTATGAAAGTTTGGTAAAGTGTTGGGAGATCATGTATGCCATTAGGAGCTAAGATTTTAAACCATTTCTTGGGTTCACCGCCTAGGCTTTAGGCGAACATTCTCATATTTATGGTTTCATGTTCTATTTCCATGTAGTCAAAAGCATCAGTGATCCTATCTACATGCTGCTGAGCAGTAGTGGCCTCAGTTCCGGTGAAGCGTGGGATTTGGGATTGGTAATAATTTTGCAAAGGTGCCAAAGGTAATGGTAGGACTAAAGGCGCATACCAAGCTGCCATGATCAGAGAAAATGGTAGATTTATAGTATGAGGGTTTGTACTATGGAATGAGGTGATTTTCACAGTGGTGGTCTGAATGGGTGTGGCAGAAGTACTTGGACTTGTGGACTGATTTTGAGTAGATTTGGGGTGATAAGAGCCAAAATGGTTGGGAAGCTGAAAATCACGAGGTGTAGTGGGTGAGGCTTCTTTGCTAGGACTCTGTTGCAAATCTAAGGGCTCAAGATTGTCAAGGTTGATTTTACTTTGCGACTTACTTCTAAAAATGGTTTTTCTGAGCTCAAGCCAAACTGGGAATCTTTCAAGGATGCAAGGTATTCAGGTACATAGCTTTCTTTGTGGATGGTCCTATCGATAGCTAAGTTACCAGTTTCAGAAGTTTGCCACAAAATCTTTTCTGGTTCGTCAACTATTATAGGGGGATTTGGGTCTAGGTGAGATTTGGTATTAATTCTTCATGAAGCCAGATTTCAAAGTCAAAGTTTAGAGAAGGTGATAGTTGTGATTGTTTTTGTATGGATGTCCTCTCTAGGGGTTTTGCTAATGTGAAGAATGGTCAAAACAAAATTAAGGCTAGTGGAGTCGCTAGGTGGATTTTCTTGAGATTTATGGTCCACCACCAATATTGAAAAATATTTTTTTTAGGAAAATTCTTTTCTAGAAAAGTTTTATGTGGAAACTTGTAAGAATTACTTAAAACTTAGTTTCAAAAGTTTGTTAGACTGTTGAGAAAGCTATGGTTCTATTTGCAAGTTTATTCTATTGATTTCGTATGTTTAGATGAAGATTTCTGAATCTCTAAGCTGTACTTAGTTTGTCATTGATTTCAGAGGCTGCATCATGAACTTTGAGTTTTTGGAAAAGATGAGTCAAAAAAATAGTATGGTTTGTGAATTTTTTGGTTTTTTATGGAGTACTATGCCTACTGGAGGCTAGTGGAGTCGCTAGGTGGATGTTTTGTTGTTTTTAGAGATATGTACTTATGGTCCACCACCAATAACTGAGAAAAAGCCAATCTAGGGATGTTTTTTTTGGGGGGGCTTTCTAATTTTTTATATGTAGCCTAGTTTGTAGGATTATTCTAAACCTGATTCATCACTTTGCTAAGATGGTGAAACAATAAGAGTCTAATCTAAATTATTTCTTAGGCTGTTTGTCTGAGTTTAATTTTGAAGGACTAATGAGTCTACAAGATTTTTCTAGACTGTCATGTACTCAGTAGTGTCCCACTCTGATGGCCATTATGTTAGTGTGGAGATGAGGTCGCTGAAAATCACTGGGTATTATTTAATTGAAGGATTCTGAAGTCCTAATGTATACTTACATTGTCCCTAACTCAGAGTCCCACCATGATCGCCATTATGTTTGGGTCCCATGATTTGGCATATTGGAAAGCCAAATGACAAGGTAACATCAAACCAACTTTGGATCCCAAGGACCCAGCCATCTTGGACTCAGAGAGGGCTCTCTCTATTTGTGCAAAGGATGTGAAACTGTTTGCTTTCTACGTATCTGATTTTAGGCTAGTTGTTAAGTATGTTTTGGTTTTGTTTTAGGTTTTCTGAGGGAGAACTGATCAAAAGATAAATATGTAAAAATAATGTTATATCAACTAGGATATGGGGTTGAAAAGGTCCAGAAAGCCTCAAATGGTGGACAGGGTATATTGAAGGGCCAATTTCGTCGAGGTAAAATGGATTCTTTAGGTGGAGTGAAATGGGATGGACACTAGGTTTTGTGAAGGACAAAGAGGTTTAAACATAAATAGTTTTACAAAAGACATCCATGTGGTAGGGCTAACCATTACTAGTTCAAACTGATAGATGCATAAAATAAACATTCTAGCGATAAATAGAAGTATAAGACCCTCTAACTTTGGAAAAATCACCTTCAGAATTTGGGGAAAACAAACAAGACAAACAAATAAATCAATCTACAAAGAGGGAACTCCTAGAAATCATATTTTGAGCTATCAGGAACTTTGAACTAAGATTGGAAAGCATAGGCAAAGGGCAAGATTGACAGAAGACCTCTTTGGTTCAACTAGGACAATCAACCATTCAAATAAAGGTTTCAGTAATGGGGTTTTGGTTAGGTACGAGTAAACAAGGATTACCATGAATCATACTAGATAGCATACATAATAACCATTAATGAAATTGATAACAAGTTCTTAGGGTATAAAGAATTCTTTTGATATAACTAAGAAAGAAGAAAAACATAGAAGCTGTAATGAATCAGGAAACTTGAGGTGCCTCCATGGGCATGTCTCAAATCTATTCTTTACTGTCCTACAACAAGCAAGAAACATAAAAATATGTATGATAAATGAGGAAACATAATAGAGAAGGAACACTATACGATTTACCAAGTCAAGGAATCCTACAATAGTCCTCTTCCACCATCCAAAACACACAAGAAATTATCCACTTCATGAGACAAAGTATTTCTTCCAAGCTTTTATAACCATGTATTGCTCTATAACATCAAGTTCAGCCTCTTGATACAATGAAATCTCTTGGAATATATAGGCTAAAGAGAAATAACCTATCCAAGAGCATCTAGAAGGCCATTGGCCTATTGCAAATATCTATTTTTTTCCTCGAGGCTTTGCAAATCCCAAGGCACAAAATATCTTAAAATACTAAAAAAGGAAATTAAATTGAATTTTCCTAACTGACAATGGCCAAAAAAGGCTTAACGCACATTTGGATAAGCCACTTCAGAAAACTTCCTTTTTTGCCAAAATGCTACAGGAACATAGCAGCAAAAAATTCCCCGTCTTGTAGACAACTTTGACGGACCTCCCGATGTCAAAACGAGGCCTGTGATGGCGCGTTGGAAATCCCTAGATGTCTAGTTTCTGGAACTATTTGATTTTTCCCAAACGGATCCCTATAAGTATGTCAAAAACTTAACTAAGTGGAAAAAACCAAAAATTAGCCCTTGCTGATATGTGAGGCAGAAAGTCAAAAAATCACTGTTTTTCACCTCTTTGGGGGACCAAAACACCTCCTCTGGATCTGAAAATTTGTGAGTAGCTGCCCCTAAATTTAGTCCATCCAAAAAAATCACTTTCATGAGCTGAGGATGCTCCTAGCACCCATGGAAATGACTTGAAAAATGTGCAATTATGGCCAAAAAAACACAAAAAACAAAATCTTGTCAAAATTTGCTCAATTTTGGCGAGCAAGCCCCTCATGGGTTTTTAGAACCATGTAAGGAATCTGAGACCAAGATTTCGAGTGCTGATGTGCCTTTCTCCATTTTTTCTACCAGGGGCCTCTTTCGGGTAGCCTTGAGCCTTTCTTGAGAAAGTTTGAGCTTTCTTCGGGAAAATTGGTTCAACTTCTTGTAGTGCCCGGTCATCTTCTTTTGTAGACTCAAGTCTCTGTTAGCTTTCTCTAACTTATCCTCCAAATTCTTGTTGGCCCTTTCAAGCCATGGTTCTCTATTATTTTCTATTTCTTGGGTGAGCAATTGAGTAAGACGATAAGATCGAACAAGGGCGGCCTCTTCTTCCCTCTTTTTCTCCAAAGCTTTCTTGAGACCCATAGTCCTAGGCCTCTTTCTCAATGGCTGCTCTTCTTCTTCAGTATCATAAAATTACCCCATAATTTCTTCAATCTTGACTTGTGCTTTGTAGGCTTCCCTTTGGTATTTGAAAGCTCGGGCCTCATAAACTGCCATTTGACTACTCATTTGTTTGTTTTACATCTGTAGAACATGTATGAGGTCCTTGGACCTTTATAGATCAGCTTGTAGGTCATGAATTTGGGCTTCTCTGTTTTGTAAACTAGCCTCAATAATTATAACTTCATTATCCCCATCATTATTCTCTATCTGTATGATATCAAATTCCCTTTCCTTTTCATGACTACTCTCCTCTTTTTCTTTCCCCTTGCCTTGGATAGAATTCTTGGTCCTCTTCCTCTTTGGCAATTCAACAATACTCTTTTTAGGAAGTTTGCCTCTACTTCTTAGTGCTCTTGTGAAATTTCTAGTCACTGCTCGAGTGATCTACTTCTCTGCTGATCTAGTGTTTCTAGGCTTCGCCACTTTTGGAGGAAGATTCATGGCCCCTTGCCTAGGACAGGCAACTAGCACATGCTCTTGGCTGTGTTGAGGAGAAAAGAGAGGAAGTTTATCTATTTGTATTTGCTCAACTTGGTCTTTTACCTTGCTGCCTCCATCATCATCAGCACCAACTTCACATTTTTCATTTATTTCTTCTGCTTGAAGATTGCCTTGTTTGTCTTCACCACTGCTATGCACATGGTCACTAATTTGGTCTTGGCTGCCCTTAGGACTGTTTTGATATTTTTGCTCCATGCTGCCCCCTTCGGAATGGTCACTGTTGGGTGTTTTCTTGCCATCATCATTGCTTTCTTGAGGGCTGTCATGTTTCTCATCATAAGTGTCTCTTTGAGGACTGTCATGACCCTCAACATCACTGTTTTGGTTGCCACTTTGTTTGTTTTCTTGAGGACCACCTTGTTCATCTCTGTTTCTTCTTCCTTCATGATTGTTGTGTTCTTTTCCTTCAATGTTTTGTCCCTCATCACCCTCATGCTTACTGTTTTGTTGGCTGCCATCATGTTCCTCTTCATGACTGCTATCCTCACCATCAATTTTTTCATGCTCACCATCATTTCCTTCTTCTCCACTGTCATGCTTAGATTCTGCACTTTGTCCCTCATCATCACTAGTTTTCTTCTTGTCACTTTTCCCTTCTTCATCACTAGTTTTCTTGTTCTCTTCTTCACTCTCAATCACAGGGGATTTTGGTCTTTGAGGAGTGGATTTACTAGAAGAAGGAGAAACATGATGAGTGGATGGTGAGGAAGGCACATGAGATGAAGAGGCATTGGAAAAATCGGGATGGGAGATGAAAGGGTCCCAAGAAAATCCCTTTTTCTCAAGTTGATGGAGGATGATGATCTTGATAATGGAATGATGAAATAAACAAGCTTGTTGTTGAGAGGAAGGCTTCTTTTGTACAGTAGAGGCCATCTTTTCAATCCTTCTATAGAGGAAAAAAGTTAGGTTCAACAACTGAGTTCTTGTGAAATGCATAAGAAGCATGATGTGATAGGCATAAATCTGGGAAAACCTCCCTTCACATGTGAAATACTTCATGATGACTTTCATGAGGGGGGCATAGCTGCTCAACAAGTGAGAAAAAGGGAAAATAGTTTGGAAAGCATCCTGATGGTCTTGTTTTAGAAAGGGTTTGTAGTGATTCAGATATAGGTATGTTTGTTTGAACCAATTTTTTCCTATATATGGGATCTTAGTAGCTTTGGAGATAGCCCTAGGAGAGAGTTTGAAATCCAGACCTGCTAGATGGACATGCTTTCCTTGCAGCCTAAAAGAAAACAAATGTGTCAAAGGAGGGTGATTTTTTACTTCTTGGACTTTTTGGCAAAAATCCAAGCATCCTACTTCATGAAAATTGAAGAGTACTGAAGGAGATTCATTCACCTCTTGAGTTTTAATAGGCTCATACCTATTGTGATACCCACTTCTGTTGTCCTTCTTTGGAGGAATTTTTTGCTTTTGATACCCTTCACTGACTTACCAAACAAGACCTTGAAATGTGCTGAAAAATACATCCTTTCTTTGAGCACTACTTTTCTCTTTAGTTGGCAAACAAGTATTTGTTAAATGAAAACAAATTTACTTCTCCAGCACTGTGTTTTGAGCAAAGAGGCCCTTAAATAAGATCTATGTTTTGTTTTTGAAAACAAGTCCCCTTGCCTTTTGACACTAAAAATCTTGGTCCACTTAATTACTTCCTTTCTCTATTTTTAATCAAAGAGGGCACCCCTGAAAACCACTATGTTTCTCCCTTGAGTAATCATTGTTTCTCTTTGATGATCACTGTTTTATTAAGGGTAGAAAAACAATCCTTTTTGGATGAAGATCATTTTGTTTTACCAAAACAATAGTCTCCCTGTCACTGATTAAAAGGCCTTCTAAACAAACTTTGTCTTTCTTTATAGACTATGTAATCTTTAGCCGGCAAACAGGTCTCTCTTGATGAGAATAAGACTACTTATCTAACTGTGTTCGTTTTTGACAAATGTGAAAACATATTTTTTTTACGTATGAAGACAGAATTCCTCTCCCTTTATCATAACAAATGCTTGGTTTTGTGTAGGACTTATTTTTCTTTCGAGCAGTCAATCTATTGTTCTTTTAAGAAAAAAGGTGCTCTTGAAATAACTGTTTTTTCCCAGTCTAGCAAAAAAGATAGATTTGAGAACAAAATGTGTTCTTTTTCCCTGGACTACTCAAAACAAGAAAACCCCTTCAAACTATCAACAAGACCCTTCTTTAAACACTATTTTCCTTTAAATAAAAATTGGGCCAAGAGCTGTAAATACCTTTGAAAAATGTGTTTTACTGTGTTTGGAGGTGAGCTTGTTGTATAAAATTTGATTTTGGCACCTTTGAGAAGTCCTTTGAGTATGGGCCCAGGTTGGCATAAACCTCATTCAGAGATGGTTACTGGGCGTCTGTTGAACATCGGGCAGGTCTGAACGGAAGAAAAACCTGCATTCAGAGATGGTTGAGGGGTTGGGAGGGCTTGAACGGAAGAACAACATGCATTCAGAGATGGTTGATGGGTTGGGCAGGCTTCAATGGAAGAACAACCCACATTCAGAGATGGTTGATGGGTCGGGCGGGCTTGAGCAGAAGAACAATCTGCGTTCAGAGATGGTTATTGGGTGCTCGTTGAACGCCGAGCATAGGCGTGCCGAGCTATATAGAAAACCCCTTTGTTGGATGCCTACAGGCGCACCACGCGATCACACAGTCACGCCATACATTCAATCAAGCTCGAAAATGACTCACAAATCACTCAATAACTATTTCTCTCCTTAGGTGAGGTTTGGCACGATGCTAATGAAAGTTTGGTTCATGCCCTTTATACTCATAAGGGTTTTTCAGAACCCCCTTTATCAATTTCAAACTTCTCCCTTTTTGCCTTTGTAGTTATTTGAAAATGACTTGGTGCATTTGTTGAGGGGTTGCCTCTTTTAACAAATGTTGCATCTCCTTTAAACAATATTTCTTAACCCTACCATATTCAATAAAATGTTTCTTCACAACCATATTATATCTTGATGATGTTATAACCCCTTATTAATGATGTGAAGGGGCTATAAAAACTGTGTTTTTCTTTGATTTTTCAACAAGGGAGGTTATTACAAAAACCACTATTGCAACCTTTCCAAACCACATTGAAAATGCTCTGTTTTTGTGAAGTAGGCCTTCAAACAGTGAAATTTTCACCCATTTTTACAATGTGCCCTTTGTCCTTTAACTAAGATGGAAGTAACCTTTGGCGCTCTCCCTTCATTCATCACTTGGAGGAAATATTTTTAATAAACCATAAGGGATATGTTTAAAAATAAGAATGCCCTTTTTCATATACATCATCTAGGTGGACTATCTCTTTATATCAGTTGTAGAGGTCAATTTAAAACCAAGCTTGTTCTACCTCCTTGGCCATTTAGATGAGGCTGTTCTTAGTCAAAATTATAACCTTTGATTTATCCTTTGAAGGAAGGCTTTTGTAAACATAAGAACAAAGGCCTTTAGCACCATTATTCCACTGTTTGGTTTTTCAGGTGAAAGAGGCCTTTAACTTATCATCTCTCATTTGTGTCACCACTATTCCTCAGCTTGTCTTTTCAAAAGAAAACTTTATTTTAAACATAATTTTAATCCTGCTATGCATCCTCTTTTCATCTTTGGAGGAGGTGGCGCACAACAGCTCCTGAAGTCACTTAAGAACATGTTGGCCCTCTTCTTGTTTGTGAAGGAGGCCATAGCAATGTCTTCCTAACCCTCTGCTTTTTTTGAAGGAGGTTCTGTCATTGTGCTTCCTAACCATCTGCTTTTCATGAAGGAGGTTATCATCATACATATGAAATTTCATTCATTTCAACACTGTGTCATTTCTCTGCAATATATGTCTTTGCTTGGTATCATATCACTGTGAATTTTTTAGAAAGTGAATAAAGTGGTTCGTATAAGGATAATGCTCGATGTTAGACACCTTTTAACTAACTTTCCCTTGACTGTGCTTTTAGGGTACCTTGAAATTTCCTTTGACTAATGTTCACATCCCAGGTTCAATGGTAGCATAAGAAGCAACTGTCTTGTTATGTCCTACATGATGATGATCTTTGGAAAGATTATGAAGCACTGTTGATTAGCAATACTCAGTCCTTGTTATTCATTTTGAATTGATGAGTGATCTATGTTCTTCAGGCAGGTTTTGGATTTATAACATGTACATTTGCTGCTCTTTACTTCACAGTTCTCCATCTGATCATTGATGGCGAACCTTTTCATCATGAGAGACCTGTTTGAACTTGTCCCTTTGCTCTTATTTTCCTACTGATCATCATTCAATTACACCCCTATAGAGATGTAAAAAACAGATGCTTTGGAACCTTGGAGAGCTCTTTTGGAATTTCATGGAGATTTTGCCTGATCTAAGAATTTTTTTTTAGGGAGTGACAAACCTTCTCTTTTCCTGATTTGGATCTTTTTTTTACTTCTTCTAACATGAGATAAAGTGACCTCCTAGTGGTGTGTGACCTATGGATAGAACAATGCTTGATTTGCAAAAAAGTAACTAATTCATGGTTGACTGGTACTAGACAGAGGCTTTTTGGCTTAAGATATCTTAGCTAAGGAAAAACTCCCTAAACACCACTATCTAACTTAGGGACAATTTTGACAGATTCTGAGTGCTTTCTTAGGCATGATAAGATTTTAAAATGACAAGATGACCAGGGATATAGTTGCAGACACTTTTTCAACCTTTGGATAGTGAATGGCATGAGAAACAAGGGTAAATGACAGCAGATAAACCAAGCTAATATAGTTCTAGACAGGGATATTTTGCTGAAACAAGATAGGACTTGAAAAATGGAGATTTTTCTCATCATAAACTGACAGGAAGGGGTAGGAGGACAAAAAATTTGTTTGGGGTGTTTTCGAGAGGAAAAACTGATAGTTTGAGATTAGCTTCTAGAAAACTTAGCAAAGGAAACTAGTCATCAACAACAGGTGAAAAATAATGATGACTAACATAATGCAATGAAGTGAATGTCATAAAATCAAAGCCTAAACTAATTGTAGAAATGGAAATGATACTCTATTTGCAAGAAATGGAAATTATGCTTTTTGAAATGTAAATTCTAATCCTAATTTCATAAATGTAAAGGCTATACTACTTGCCACAAAATGTAAACATTAAGCTAGCAAAATGTAAATGTTACATTGAAAGGAAACCTAGTGTATGGAATGGAAATTAAAATTCTTGAAATAGAATCCATAACTTAAGAATAAAGAAAGTAAACTAATATAATTTTCACGAAGTAAATATCATGTAATCAATCATTGAAGTCAAAAGAGTTTGGATCCACTGACATAGTTCACTAGATGTGGCAATCAACAAAATCATTATTGTGCTATCCAATTCATAAATCTATCCACTAACCAAGATTACAAAGGTGAATTGAAATGGATAAGAGGAAAGGATTAAGAGCTATTTGGTATTACTCAATCATCTATTTAAAGCCTAGGGGTCGTGATTCAATCCCAATAGACAAAAACCAAGCTTTTGGAGCAAAGTTGGTCAAGTTTACACATGTTAGATGACTGCTACGTGACTGCTACTCATCGAGATAAATTGTCGAATGTAGAAGTGAATAAAATGAAAATTATATGGGGATTTTTTCATTACCAATTAGGGTGTACTAGGACTCCATTCCATTTATAATCACCCAAAAATACCCATGTTAATGTGTGTTAAAATATAGCAGAAAATTATTACTTTAAAAACCATAAATTCAAGAATTTGCAAGCTAGTTAACCTACCAAATTCCTAACCTAATCAAGTGAAAATGATATGGGGTAATTTATTTTTTATTAACCTGATTTTTTTTATGAATTAATACAATTGGAATCAACTCAATATAGTATCGTTAACATGTGCTAAAAAATAGCATAAATTACTACTCTTTTGCTACAAGAAACTTCTAGAAATTCTACACTTGTGAACTAGTTAACCAATCCAAGTAGGTCAATGATGAATATTAATTTTCAAGTTTTATAAGTATGATTCATTATTACACTCTATAAATATCCTTGAAAACAACTCACTTCAATCATTTAATCAATATTACCTATAACAAAAGAAGTGTGAATAGTAAATGCAGAAATAAGAGATGCAAATGGAAAAAACATTCAAGGAAAATAAATAAATTCTAAAAGAGGGTTCTAAGGCTCCTATTATGGAAAATACCAAAGATAATTAGAGTCCTATGAAGGAATCCAAGCTTTATAAGCTAAACATGGCACCACAGTTCATTATTTGAATCAATCCAGGTACATCTCTGCTAGAAATGAAAATGGAGCTACTAAATAACAAGTTTTCTCTAGAAGAAGACTAAGAAATGCATTCCCCTAGAGGAAAATTAGAATTGGTGCTTATGAAAAGTGATGAGGAATAATTTTCCTTTAAAGGAGGAAAATTTCCCCTCAATAACCCTCAAAAATTGGATATGGTTCCCAACACTAGGAATCTTCATTAAATGATGGGGAACACATTCCTATATTTTCTCAATAAGTGGAGCTCTAGAATTTGTCATTAATTTCATGATATTTTTTTCATTTATTATCTAATCTTGGTCCATCCTATAGTAGGGATAAATTCCCTATATTATCTCATTCATAATTTACTCAATATTCTCTCAATATTATGCAAAATAAACAATATTAGGCACATAATATGAAATTATCTCTAAACCTTCCTAAGAACATATTAAAGCTAAAAAAATTTATTAAGTGTAGAAGGAGAGATTTAATATAGCCTTTGTTTGCCTAGAAATGTTAGATGGCCCTTAATTTGTTTCTAATTTAAAGGTCCATCACAATGCTTTTTTCTCATAGAACTCTCCATCATTTGCTCCATATCTGTAGGTTTGTCATACTCATGGTGCACTCCTTTATATTTTTCTGTCCTACAGGATCAACTGCAACCATAGGCCTTCTTCCATACAACTAGGAGGCTTATAACTAGACCATCAATTATTTCTCATAGTGGTTGTGGCTCGGACTAGGAGAAAATTTCTCTGGTCAAATCAAAACTTGCCAAAACTTCTTCAATGACATTAGATCATGGTTATTCATGTCCAAAATCCTTCCTTCAACAGTCAAGTATCTTCTTAAATAATAATAGGAGTTAAAATCTTATGAATAGTTCCTCCCTCTAAATTAGAAGCTTCTTCAGCCAACATCATTCACAACATCAACCTGTCTATCATAATATTGTCATGCTACAACAAAAATTTTATATCACAAACTATATCAGGTCCTCATATTTCTTAACAAGTCACCAAACATTCATCAAGGGTTGGTGTCATATAATATTATATTCATAATCACAACATCAAGTTAGGGCATCCAATTCTACCACATGTCATATTTACGAAACCTTGCCAAGATCTACAAGTGAATCAATCGTATTGTCACACATTCATCATGCTTATCTCAAGAATTAACAATAGTATCAAGCTATCATATATCAAAATGAATGTGCTAGCCTTCTTTATGAGATCAGGAAATCTATCATGTCTAAAATAAAAGTCATTTTTCAAATATCAAGAGCACCAATACATATCACGTTTACCATAATTCGAACTTACTTTCATATGTATGCATGAAGGTGATATTCTTGTCATATCTTAGGGCTTACCTTCCCATCCAATATTGCAGCTTATATACCCTATAGTATTTTGTACCTTTGCAACTAGTAACACTTATTTATCATTGCCAGCTTTAGCAATTTTTCAAATTTCAAGTAGCTCTTCTCTTCCTGCACCTAATATGATCCTCAAGAAGGATATTTTTTTCACATATCATCTATATGCTATAAGTACACATATGACCAAATATTCATGCAGGAAGTAATAATTAAATAAAAAATGATAGTGTCATAAAGAAATAACATTAGTCTAAAAGGTACTTATCTTTAATGAGAGGTGAACATCTCCCTCTTAAACTAGACTTCAAGGTTTAGTATTATCCATAACAATGTCTCCTTCCATATTTCCATCAACTTATTAAAAAACCAAGGCCATCAAGGCTAGAACATATTCATGTCGATCATGTTTCAAAAATGAAAAACTCACCCCATTATCTTATCTAGGGTTTATTACAAGACCTAACCTCATGTCATCCATCAAACTCTAATAACCATATTTCCTAGGGTTTCCTTCAAACCCCAGCTTTCTTTTAGGTCTCCTTCATTTTCTCTTTCTTTCATCGAATGTGTCTCCTCAAAGGTGATCTTAATGAATTTTCTTCAGCCCAACTTTCGTACCATGTTAAATTTTTCTTAGGTCTATATTGTTCTTTTCTTTAGATAATTGAATTTCATCATTTACAAATTGAATTCACCCCACAAAACCATAACATTATTCTTTTTTACAAAATTATTTAGCAGCTTACGTAATTACATAGAAAGAAAAATATCATCATAAAACAAAACATAAAGAAACAACACAAGAAAAACATTCACACATAGAGACACCAGGATTGGTTGGAGACCAGGGAAAAACCCACTATGAGGAAAAACCTTTAAAATTTTTCTTCTTATTAGATTTTCATTAAATTGTTTAGTTAAGAGAGAGTGCAATGATCCCTATCTTCAACTATAAAACTATCCAGAAAAAATCAATTAAACGACATCCAAGAGATGAACCCAACAATGCTAATAATCAAAACCATAATTTAGAATATCGTGGTCAATTGTCATCAAATGTTGGAATTTGCGGTCAACAACATTCAACTATCAAAATCAAACATTAAGTTCCAATTGCATGGAGATAAATATGTTTATGAGGTTGAAACCCTCTAACCACACTCATGAGCCTACGTGCCTATGGTTGTAACCAAATTTTTCCTCTTTCAAGCCCATGGTTGGAAACTAAACCATAAACACACATGCAAGCTTCATACCATGGAATTTTGGACATGTGTGAGTGAACTTTAGTGAATCACCTGAAACATGTGTGAGCTAAAATAAAGAAAGAAGAAAGAATCACGATGATGTCCAAATGAGGGTCACTTGACTTCTATTTACACCCATCCATGTGTGTCCAATTTCTCTTTCTGGACGACCCATCGTTTACTACACATGTGGGATTTTCTTCGAAAATACACTTTACCTTGTCTAAAATAATCTCTTCAATAGTCAAATTTGGTCCTCTCGAAAAGAGGAATCTAGTCCCATGGTTGTAATTTGTCACTAAGCTTCAAAAAATTAATAATCACTACCAACTAAATATCATGAGTCACATAGTTATAATTTTTTTCATTTGGATTCCTTGATTCATATCAAACCACCTATCCTTCCTGCATCATGAATCCACCAGTTCCTTCCTTGCAATCACCTATACAAACCATAAATTACTTATTAGGATTTTCAATATTCAAAACCAGAGCTTTAGTAAGCAACTAGTTCAAGTGCTAAAAACTAACTACAAAATCAATATTCCATTCAACATTCTTTCCTTTTGTCTACAAATATGTGATAAGATAGCCAATATTGGATAAGTTCTTGATGAAACTCTTATAGTAACTTGCCATTCCTATGAATGATCTGACCTCATCCACTTTCTTCGAAATTGGCCACTCCATGATAACTTTAATCTTTTCTAAACCCATTTTTATCCCTCACTTGGAAACAACATATCCCAAGTAATGAATATGGGATTGACAGAAGCTCCACTTGTTGAGCTTGGCATACAATTGATGCCCTCTCAATAATCTCAACAAAATTTCTAGGTGATCTACATTCTCTTCCATATAATTTAAATTTACCAATATATCATCAAAAAATATTATCACAAAATTATCCAAATAAGGGTGCAACACATTGTTCATCAAACACGTGAAGGTGTCTAGAGCATTGGTAAGACCAAAATGAACCACTACGAACCCGTAGTTCCCATACCTTGTATGAAATGTAGTATTGTAGATGCATTATACTTTGATGCACGCCTCATGATATCCCGATCTCAGGTAAATATTTGAAAATAATACTTCTCCCTTCATCTAATCAAAAAAATAATCAATATAAGGTAATGGATACATGTTCTTGATAGTCGCCTTTTTCAGCTGCCTAGATGCATAATATGAGAGTACCATCCTTCTTATTTACAAATAGCACTCGTGCACCCCAAGGAGAAAAATTTTCCTTATGTATCCCTTATCAAGCATCTCTTTAAGATGCAACTTCAATTCCACCAACTCTGGATTACTCATCCTGTATGGTGCCTTACATGTTGGTGTTTCCCCTGGAACCAACTCAATAGAGAAATCAACCTCTCTATGATGGGGGAGCTATGGAATCTCTATAGGAAACACATCTTGAAACTTTTTTAATATAGGATGCTCCCCCAAGACTTCATCATCCTCAACATTCTTCCCTTTTTCACTAGAAGAATGAACTAAAAGAAATACACACCATTTCATGCAGTTGCGCTTAGCTTCTATAGTTGTAACCATTCTTACTAATGTAGGATTTTTCTTCCCCTAGAAGACTCTATTTTCTCCATCATCATTTAGGCATTCAATGGAATTCTCTTAACATTTAGGTGTGTTGTTTTAGGCATACCGTTAAGATCAAATGAAAAATATCTCATCCACTAATGAGCTCTTATCTTGGTCCATGTAACCAACTCTGCCAACTAAGATTCTACATGAACTTATTTATTTAAACGATAACGATCCACCAGGTTAGGGCTAGCATAGCTATAATTAAATTCATGATCAATCAAAATGAAAACAACTTGATCGTGAAGCTTACCTTCCATATTAATAATATTTTCTTGATGGTCTTCCTACCTATTATCAAGTGTTTCATATATTGAAGGAATTCTCTAACTAACATCCAAAAATTGTTGCGCTTGTATGGTATTTATCACAAATCCAACACTTCAAAGGTTCCCTTCCAATACCTTTATTATGCTTCTCTCCAGGTTGAGACCCATGTCCTTTCTCAGTTGCATTAAACTTCTTATGAAGGGCTGCATTTATTTCTCACTTTCATCCTAATATCTTCCTCACTTATTGGACCATTTTCCTTTAGTATTCTCATTATATTTCTAGTCACACTTGAAATCAAGCTTACAATTTAACTTCTCATAAAAATTCTTTAACTCCTTGATGGATTTCTCTAATAAACGAGGCTCATCAAACTCAATGTGAGCATTA
Organism: Pinus albicaulis; assembly: GCA_034641835.2. Lineage (NCBI taxonomy): Eukaryota > Viridiplantae > Streptophyta > Pinopsida > Pinales > Pinaceae > Pinus > Pinus albicaulis. Next base: position 855,482,127 of record CM076578.1, read on the forward strand.
AATGACAATTGAAATTCACTGATGAACCTTTGGATATTTTATGTCTCATCCTTGAGATAGGGAACATACCTAAGAAAATCTAGAAATTTGGTTGTATACTCCTCATATTTCATAGAACCCATCCAAAGCTCATAATACCACTTTTCCTTTCCATCATAATATCTCTCAGACAAGTTCTTCTTCCTCAAGAGCCTTTCAAACTCACTCCAAGCCAAAACTCTTCTCTAATACAATTTACATTCTTAATATCTTCCCATCAAATATCTCATTTTCCTTTGAGACTGAAAGATACTATATTAGCTTTCATGTTATTTGAGTCATCATGAAATCTGAAAAATTTCCTCATCCTAATAAGCCATGCTTATTCATCTTCTGATTTCTTTATTTCCCCATAAAAATTAGTAGGCTTGGATTTCTTGAATTCCTCTAGAAAACACTCTCTCCTTCGATGATACTCGCTCCTTGGATGGTATTTGTCTACATCATTGGTTTTATAATATTTTTCAACATAAAAAAATAGATTAGAAAAGTCATAATATTCTTCTAGTTGTGTATCTAAGGATGTGTAGATCAGAAATATTTCGTGAATAACTTAAACTGAAGGGTAAATGTTATCCAATGTTAGATATTTCAATTCAGTGATAACTTTGATTTCTTATTCATCATGGATGACCTTATCACCTTGTGTCAATTCAAAATTTGGATCACCAAATTATGAATTCAAAGAGCATGGTGTTATAGGACAAATGGCCTCCTCATCAGCTCAGAGGAGAAGGTAAACAAGGTTTGTGAAGACTACCTCCAAGAAAGATGCAGGAAATTCCCTCATTTATAGTGAAGAAACAGAAGATATTTCGTGTTTCATGCTGCATGAAGATGTAGAATTTGTTGAAGACATAGGGAAGTAGCTCTCTTCAGAAATTTTAAACAATTATATGCACTCAAGGAATATTTGGAAGTGATACTTTGATGGTGCCTACTCCAAGGAGGGTGCAGGTGCTGGATTCTTGCTGATATCACTAGAAGGTAACCTCATGCCTTTCTCTTTTAAACTAGAATTTGATTCAACAAACAATGTGCCTGAGTATGAGACCTTAATCTCTAGCCTTCAATTTGATAAATAGATGGGAGTTCAATGTGTTTCAATTTTTGGTGACTCTAAATTGATAATAAGGCATATTAAAAATCATTTTCAAACCAGGCATTTGAGATTGAGATCGTATAGGAATGAAGTTTTGGATCTGATAGAATACTATTTTGAAGCCTTCAATCTTCAGTATATTCCGAGGGAGGAGAATATATTGGTTGATTCTTTAGTATTTTTAGCCAACACCTTCAAACCTCTAATATATCCAAGGTTAAGGTATGAAATTGAAATTAGACATAGACCTTCTATCCTTGTCAATGTGAAACATTGGCAGGTGTTTGATGATGATGAACAGATAAATTAGTTCCTGACCATGACTGGAAACTTTGAATATGCTTAGATAGACCAAGAGGAATAAAAAACAGAGTGGAAAGCATAAATAAGAAACCTTAAGCAGTCAATAGATGAACAAAAGATTATCCAATTGAAAGATAATGTGCTCCCCAAAGGGTTGGTTCCCCTTGAAAGATTATTCAACTGTAATGATGTTGTTGTTGATTCAAAGAAAACAAACCAAGAAAAAGAGATGGAAGATTGTAATTTTGGAACTCAACAGGAACCCAAAATAGTGAAATTGTTCAAAGGCATTCCAAAAAACTACAAAGAAAGATACATTGATCTTTTTAAGAAATATATGGATGTGTTTGCCTGTTCATATGAAGACGTGAAAAAATATGGCAAAAGGATAATTCAACATAAGATTCCATTTAAGGAAGGACTCAAACCACATAGGAAGAAGCTTAGATAGATCAATCCATTGTTGTTAGGTCCAATTGAAGAAGAAGTGAAGAAATTGTTGCAGGTGAAAATTATAGTTCCTCTCAGATATTCAGACTGGGTTTCTAATATGATCCCTGTAAGGAAGAACAATGGAGAGATAAGATTGTGTTTAGACTTCAGGAACTTGAACCCAGCATCTCTAAAAGATAATTATCCTTTGTTGACTATTGATTATGTCTTACAGAAGGTGACAGGAGCTCACAAGTTTTCTATGGTTGATGGATTTTCTAGGTATAATCAGGTTACAGAAGAAAAAGAAGACCAAAAGAAGACTTCTTTCACTATGCCTTGGGGCACCTTCATGTATGCAAGGATGCCATTTGGACTTATGAACAAAGGTGAAACATTTCATAGGGCCATGGACATATCCTTCATTGGCTATAGGTTTTTAGTTATATATCTGGATGATGTAACTATTTTTTCAGGGTCAGATGATGAACACTTGCAACATTTGCAAACAACTTTTCAAAACTGCTGAAAGTTTGGTCTGTCATTAAATCCCAAGAAATATTTATTTGCATTAAAAGAAGGTAAATTTTTGGGTCACATAGTTTTTAAACAAGGAGTAAATATTTACCTAGCAAGGGTGGAAGCCATTCATACTATTCCTTTACTCAGAAGCAAGAAAGATATCCAAATATTCCTGGGAAAAATAAACTTTCTGAGGAGATTTGTGCCCAATTATGGTGAGATTGTGAGAATTATAACAAATATGTTGAAGAAAAATGCAGAAGTGAAATGGGACAAGGGATCAAGAGAAGGATTTTCTAGAATAAAATAAGCACTGCAGGAAGCTCCAATTTTCATTAGTTCAGACTATCAAAAGGCCTTTCAGGTATTCTCATTTTCATCCCCCACTACTATTTCCGCTATGTTGTTGTAGAAAAATAAAGATAGTAAGGAGTAGCCAGTTGCATTTTTCAGTAAAGTTCTTAGAGATTCTAAGCTCAAATATAATATTCCAAAAAAATAAGTATATGATTTGGTCAAAGCACTGAAAGCCTTCAGGACTTATGTGTTATAATCCCAATAAATTCTTATGTTACTAATTCTGTTGTGAAAGACGTGATGGTCCAAAGTGATGATGAAGGAAAAAGTGGGAAGTGGATAAAAAAAATCCAAGAGTATGATTTGGACATCAAACCCACCAAGCTGGTCAAGGGACAGGGGTTAGCGAAGTTGTTGACATAAAAAAGAATTCAAGCCTTGGGAATCATTCTGTTGACACTAGTGGATGGCGCTGTTAATGAATAAGGTCAAAACAAGTCCAAAATAGGTATTCAATACAATTTTTTGTAATCTAATTGGTATAATGATATTGTACATTACCTGTGTTTCTTTTCTTGTCCAAATTCACTAAATAGAACAAAATACAGAGCTCTCAAGCTCAAGTCTCAGGCATATGTTATAATAGAAGCAAAGCTATACTGGAAAGATCCTGCTGGTATTTTTTTGTTATGTTTGACCGAAGGAGAATCTATTGAAGTCACCAAACAGTATCATGAACGTTTATGTGGGGGACATTATAGTTGAAATGTCACTGCTCATAAAATTCTCAAGTCAGTCTTCTATTGGCCAACCCTATTTGTAGATGTTTATCGATTGGTCAGAAGTTGTGAAAAATGTTAGTTGTTTGCTGAAAATAGAAAACTTGCTTCGTTACCTCTCATCCCATTATTTATTGAAGAACCTTTCAGGCACTGGGGATTAGATTTTATTGGAGAGATCAATCCACCATCAACTAGACAGTTTAAGTAGATTCTGACTGCAACTGATTACTTTAAAAAATGGGTTGAAGCAATACCCACTAAGAAGGCAAATGACTAAGTAGTGATGAAGTTTATCGAGGAAATTTTTTTCAATAGATTTAGATGTCCAGTCAAAATTGTGACTGATAATGATTAGGTATTCAACTATGCTTATTTCATTAAGTTTTTTCAAATATATAATGTAAATTTATCACATTTCACAACATATCATCCCGAAGGGAACAAATTGACAGAGTCCTCAAATAAGACATTGGTCAGAATCTTGAAGAATAAAATCACTGAGAATCAGAAGGATTGGGATATGAAGTTGAATTTTTCCCTCTAGGCACTTCGATTCACCCCAGGAGATCTACTGGGAAGTCTCCCTATGAATTGGTTTATGGGACTGAAGCACTATTTCCTATTCAGCTGGCCAAACCAGTGATTTTTTTCCTTCAAGAAGCTCAGGGAGAACCTAATTCTCTAGTAAGAACATTGAACAAGATAATTGAATCAAGTGAAAACAGAGTAAAGTCAGGGATAAATTTATTACTTATCAGGAAAAGATGAAGTCTATATTTGACAGAAAAGCAAAAGAAGTTCTCTTTCAAGTAGGAGATTTGGTACTAAGATGGGACAAAAGACGAGAAGAAAAGGGGAAGCATGGTAAATTTGACCCTCTCTAGTATGGTCCATACATAATCTCTGAGGCAAGGTCAAATAACACATTCATTCTAGAAGATCTAGATGGAGAGTCAGTATAGATGCCTGTGAAGGGGCAGTATCTAAAGCATTATTTCCAGCATTAAAAGTCAGCATTCCACCATTGTAAATACCATATTTCTCATTGTTCATATGTCACCAAGAAATATTTGAATCCATGCCCAATAGATAAGGCACTAATCTGCGGTCCTTAGCGCTTCTGTGGAAAAAATCACTATCCCCAGGTGGAGCCAGATGTTGAGGCTCATTTGCATTTACCTTTGAAATATTTTTCAAAACACTAAAAAGGCATATATGTTAGAAAATGTAAAATTTTGTATGTGGAAGAAGAATTTTGATTTATATGTTAGTAGATTAACATTTTGTGATGAGATGTGAAGGTAGGTCGAAGGATTGGATAACCAAAATAAAGCTCAGGAGGGTTTTAACACCGTGGATAAAGATGGAGTTCCACGAGTTCATTGAATGAACTATATGAGGGAGTAGTGTGGAGAATATGGAGCTGTAGAGCGGCGACAACCAAAGAAATAGAGAAATCAATTAAGGAATAAAACCTTTAGAATATTCCCAAAGGACGTGATCTGACAGTGAGGATTAAATCACAGAATTAAAGTGAGATACAGACAGACCAGGTTGCATCGCAAAGTTAAGTTTGAAAAGTTTCGAAGTGGACACATTTTGTCATAGCGCGATTTTGCATCAACGGTTATTTAGTTTATGCATTAAGGACTTCACAAGTTAAACAAAATAACTTGTGATGCAGTAAGAAGTGAAACTTGTGATGCAATAAATTGAGGAGCCATGTGTTGGCACAACAATTCAGTGCATATCGCACATCGGCAGGTTTAAATTTTAGAATTAAGTCTTCACAAGGTAAATTACTTTGGTTGCGATGTGACAAATTGGAGATGGCAATGTGAGATAGTACAACAAGACCGTTGGATTGGGGCGTAGATCAATAGTGGAGGTTAAATTGCAAACAAAGCAGTTTCGCACATCGACATTATTATTGTTTACCATTTAAGATATTTTTTATAGTTACCGACATGTGATATCGAATAAGTTATGAAGTCTGATTGCTTTTGATTTTTCAGGTCATGTGTGGGCCCATAAACCACATGTAATTTGCGGGGTTTGTATAAATTTGCAGCCATGTATGCGATAAGGTAATGCAAAAGGGAAACCAATGAATAAAAAGGCATAGGAAGAGTCAGGTAGAAGAATGTATAGTGGCACTGTGGGAAGCATGATAGCTAGGTCAAGTTTGGTACCAAGGCGTCGCTATAGAATTATGCAGCTGCTGCATCATAACTAGAAATGACACCTTGGCACTTTGTGAGGATGCATCAACAACATCAAATTTAGAAAAATGAACAATATTTCCTGTTTTTATTTGTTTTCTCTGTATGATTGCATAAGTAATGTTAACAGTTTAGGTAGTCAAATAGTTTCAAGAAGTTCAGTAGTTATGAAATACTTTTATGTATTTAAGTAGATAGAAATAAATAAAAAGGGTTCTGAGTTTTGGACCTCTGGATGAATATTAATTTGGTACTGAATTTTCTGAGAAATTAATGAAATAAGATCTAGTTTCCTGCACCTGTTGATGTTGATATGTCTCTCCAGTTTTGCTCTGTTTTTATTCCTCTTTGAATGAAGTGAAGTAATGTAGCATCCGATCTCTTAATTACATCTGTGAGTAAGAGTTAAATCACCTTAATTTGTGCTCCTTCACTTCATCTCTTTTATTTTCACAAACTCCTGATGAAACTTTAAAGTAATAGATTCTGTGTTTACAACATATTATTTCAAGTTTCCTCTCTCTCCATGATTTCCTCTGAAACTTAAAAGTGATAGATTCTGTTTCTCATCATATCATTTTAAGTTTCTCTTACAGTTATTCTTTTCATTTCATTCAAGTATCAGCAGTTTATGGCATTGTGAAGGCTTTCATTATATCAGATTATTGAGGGTATTAAGTAACTAAATTCCAAAGGTGTTAAATAGAGGCCATTTGATATCATAATTGTGACATACATTTATAAAATTTCCTAAGCACTGATTCCTTACCACAACCAAGGGATTGTTTCTTGAGATATAACACAAAGCACAGATCTAAAACTAAGAAGGATTGGAGAGGTAATTCAAAAGAAATGGAAAAGGGGATAATAAGCGAACTAGAACTTAGGACACAGGTAAAAAGGGTAATGTAGCACCGCCTAAGAAGTTCAATGCATCTGAAAGATGACATGGATTTCATTATGAGGAGCAGAATAAACGTGTGGGATGGAAGCTTTTACATAGTTGGAATTGTCACAAGGATCATCATAGGTGATATTTTCCACAATAATAGTGTGGCAGACCACATATTTACAATGCTCAGAAGGAAGAAATAGTAGGGGATGTTGGACAGAGTATTCCTTAGATTTATACAACATTGGTAACATGTAGGTTGATCATCAAGCATCTATTATCGAGATGGATGGTAAAATTTGTGATCAATTTTTTTCTATTTTGATTGGCCCTATATCTAACTATATCTATATTAATCTTGACCTGGTGGATAAGTGTGGCTTGAATAACGAAGTGCATGGAGAGTCTTGGTTAGTGCAGTTGGCTAAAAGTACTAAGAATAGATTTCATCATTGGGTAAGATCTTGTATATTTGGGTTGAATGGTATGGCTACATCAACACATTTGAATGTAGTCTCATTGGGATCGTATACTATACTTTTTCCAGTATGGATTGGTTGTATCTTCACAGGACCAAGGTGGATTATTATGAGAAGGATATTAAGTGCTTGGATGAAAACAGGAAATATAGAACGTCATAGGGTAGGAAGAAGGTAATGTCAGCCAGAATGGTCACAACTATGCAAGAAAAGTGTACTTGCAGGAAAGGGTGTGTGTTATTTGTAGTGCACATTTCCAATGATAAATGTAACGATGTTGAGGATGTCGAGGTATCGAACAGGTACCCGATTCTACAATAGTTTTAGGATGTGTTTTCTACAGATATTTCATATTTTCCACCTCATAGCGAAGTGGAATTTTTTATTGAGTTGGTACCAAGGGTAGTAACAACATAAAAGGAACCATACATGATGATCACACAAGAGTTAGTGGAATGAAGTTGTGGTTGAAGTAAATGCTTGAAAAATGGTACATTAGGCCAAGTATGTCATCGTGGGGTGCATCAATATTGTTTTTGAAGGATGGTATTCTCAGGTTATGCATTAATTACATGGATTTTAACAAGGCGGTAATCAAGAAAAAATATTCATTTATTAGGATCAATTTTTTGTTTGATTAGTTGAAGGGAGAAACAATGTTCTCAAAGATTGATTTTAGATCAATATATCTTCATGTACGTATAAAATAAGAGGACATTTACATGAAAAAATTATGTACTAGATATGGGCATTATGAGTTTGATGTAGTTCCATTTGCTTTTACTAAGGCTCGAACCACTTTTATGTGCTTGATGAATAGTGTGTTGTGTCCTTATTTCGACAAGTTTTTTTATTTTTTTCATTGATGATATATTGATATATTTTAAGAATGAGGAAGAACATTTGAAACAATTAGGAGTAGTGTTGAGATTGCTATGAGAGCATCATTTGTATTCCAAGCTTAGAAAATGTATTTTCTTTCATACAGAGGTATATTACTTGGGGCATGTGGTTTCCAAGGAGGGCATAATAGTGGACCTAGAGAAGATACAAGTTATCATGGAATGGGCATATCCTAGGAATGTGGATGAGGTAAGGTCATTTATGGGGTTATCATGTTATTACAGGAGGTTTATTAGGAAATTCTTGTAGGTTACTTTTTCCTATTACATATTTGCGAAGGAAAGGTAAGAAATTTGAATGGAAAGAGGAATGCATAGTCAATTTTGAGCATTTGAAGAATTTGTTAACAAATGTTCCAATTTTAAAGATTACATACCCATAAAAAGGGTTCGTGGTATATACAAATTCTTGCAAGAGAGAATTTGGTGGAGTATTTATGCATGAGGGATAGGTAGTGTGATGTGAATCAAGGAAATGGAATTAGCACAAACAGAATTTCGTGACACATGATCTTGAGTTGGAAGAAATCATCCATGCTTTAAAGATGTGGGCACACCATCTACTTTTTAGGAAGTTCATATTGATGAGTGATCACAGTGGATTGAGGTACTTATTTGACCAGCTGAATATGAATGCAAAGAAAGTTATATTGTTGGCCATGATCAATGAATTTGAATTCGAGAGGATGTACGTTAAAGGGAAAGAGAATAGGGTTGCAAATGCTTTAAGAAGGAGAATACAAGTGAATCATATAGTAGCTATGAAATCCTATGGGACAGATTTATATGATCAGATCTTAAATGCGGGACAAAAATATGATAGGTATAGAGAGCTTATGCACATATTACAATAGGGTACAGGTGACCAGGATGTGGAATATCATCTCATAGCAAATGGTTTGGTCAGATTTAGGGACAGGATCTATGTGTCGAACAACTATGAAATCAAGAAAATTATCTTGAAGGAATTTCATGCTAAGTCGTATTTGGGTCACCCACGATATCAGAAAAATTTGAAAACGGTGAAGAAGTTCTACTATTAGTGGAATTTGAAGAAACAAGTAGAAACGTTTTTCGATAGATGTTTATATTGTCAATATTTAAAAGCAGAGTGTAAGCATCCATGTGGTTTACTAGAACCGATTCTAATTCCAGAGTGGAAATGGGAGGCCATTTATATGAATTTCATCACAATTTTGTCGAGGACATCTAGATAGAATTATTCTATTATGGTTGTGGTGGACAGGTTGAAAACATTAGCACACTTCATTCCAGTGAAGTCTACTTATTTAGCTAATGATGTATCACATGTATTCCTTAGAGACATAGTGAGGTTGCATGGTGTACCGAATAATATTGTGGCAGATAGGGATGCCAAGTTCACTTCTAGGTTCTGGAAATATTTATTTGCATAATTGGTTACATATTTGGCCTTTAGCACAACTTATCATCTGTAGACATATGGACAGATAGAGAGAGTCAATAGGATTTTGGAAAACATGTTGAGGATGTATATGATGCGTCATCAACGGTAATGTGAATATTGTCTTCCAATGGTTGAGTTTGCTTAGCACAATGTGTATCAAGAATCTCAGTGGATGAGTCTGATTGGGGAAATATATGGGAGGATTTATAATACTCCTATTAGTTGGAGTGATCTAGCTAATAGGTCATTGATTGGACCAAATATTTTGCAAATATGGAACAAGAAATGCAAGTTATCAAGCAGAATCTAAAGGCATCACAAGATAGATAGAAGATATATGCAAATCAAGACATGATGTTTAAGGAGATTCACGTTGTGGGACATGTGCACTTGCATATCAAGCCCATGAATAGCTTGTTGAGGATTGTTCCATGTGCGACATCTGCACCTCAATATTTTTTTCTTTCAAGATCCTTGAGAGTATTGGACCAATGGCCTATCGAATTGTACTAGCTCTGACAGTGAAAGTCCAGGATGTTTTCCATGTTTCATCACTTAAGAAGTATTTTAAAGATGTTGATCTCGTGATTGACTAGTCTATATTGCAGGTGGATCCAAACTGATAATTCCAATCGGAACCTCAGTGCATTTTGTAGAGAAATATGCTTATACTTCAGAATCGAGCTATCGAGAAGGTTAAAGTGCAGTGGAAGAAATTTAGGCCCAATAAAGCTACATGGGAGATGTTTGATCAGATGCAAGCTATCTATCCTTCCTTTTTTGTCGTTTGAGGAAAATCAATTTTGGTATATGTGTTGATGTTGTGTTTTGGTCATGTACATGCATATGTATATGTAAGTAAATACTGCATTGAGCTGTGTTATAAAGATTCAATAAGCAGTATAGTTATCACATTGTTATTGTTTTTCATGTTGGTTATGCTGGTTTGATTTCAACAGGTTGTTCGTTGTAAATATTGCATCGAGCTAAGGTATAAAGCCGCATAAGTAGTATATTTTTCTTGTCAATGGCTTTTTTAGTTGTAGGTGTCATTCAACACCGAGGAAAGTGTTCCCCTAAGGGGGAGGGGTCTATAAAAACCACGATTTAAAACTTCATGTAATAAAATTAATAAAGGAAAAATAAGACCATGTTCATGGGACACATATTCTAAATTGAATGTTGGGAAAAAACATAGTGATAGAAATCATTTGTGATTAATTAATGGCTATGGAAATTGGAAAAGGAAATCGTAAAGTATTTTGAAATTCATGATGAATTTATTGGCTTTTTATTTATGAAAATAATGGAAAATAGGAGAAAAGGAAGGTGAAATGTCACAGGTTGCATGTGATGAAGAAAATGAAGGAAAATCGTGGAAAATGAATAAAATAGAGGCCTCAATGATAAAAATGATTATTGGGATCAATACACAAATTTTGTGAGTGTTAATTTTTTTCAGTGTTAAATTTTGACAGTTCAGTTTTGGAGCTCTCTCTTCTCTCTCTCATACTCTTGGAGACATAGAGTTTTTTTGGATCACTCTTGGAGGAGTGTGGAATACTTGGGATTTGGAGAAATAAGGTAAAGGAAAAGTATGAAAGTGTAAGAGGACATAAAGATCAACAGTTAGAGTGAAATTTCTTTGCCGGTACAAAGTTGCATGTGTGATTTCCTTTCTAGTTTTCGCATGCATGCTACATGCATGTGGTTTCTTGATTATGATCGGTCATTGGCATGGATGATTTCTTGGATTGGCAGTAGATTTTCCTAGTCCTACCATTTCTTAGATAGCCATGGTGTTTTTGGTTGGTGCTCATGTTCCTTATGGTTTTGGGTTGACTTACTAGTTATTGTAAGCCTTCGTTGGACCAATGCTCTAGCATCCCTGTAACAAGTTAGGCTGAGTTACTAGTCCCAGAGCCATGGTTGGAAAAATTATATGGAAGCTCGACAACAGCTGTGGGTTGAGTTACTATTCCTCGAAGCCCTTCTTGGAACAAAAGCTCTAGAGCCCTAGACAACTTGGGTAGAACCGATCTGGTGATGGTTAGTGATGTACGACCATGAGGTGGAATTTTTGGTTGAGGGTTGAGGTGGTTTGGCCTCTGGAAGCCCTAGTTTGGATTTGATTTTTTTATTCCATGAGATCCCATATTCGCGCTTGGAATATGGTGCGGGGGTGATTGGAAGAAAGAGAGATTTGGTTTAGCCTAATATATGGTCAGGAGGTATGTGAAAGTCCCATACCTAGTTTCATTTTGTATATGCCAATAAAAACTACTTTCCTCTTGTATTTGATGCATAAATGTGCTTTTTGTTATGTTATATTAATGTTTGTTCTATCATTGTTATTTTGTTGGTTATATGTTGGTTATAAGCATGACTAATGACAAACTTGAGTTATGGTTGTCATCATGTTTTGATTAGTAGATGAAATGTTAATGAATGTATGACCTAATATATGATCTTGCAGCTATTATGAGGAGGCATCAATCCTTCTTGATAAACCTTAAGTAAGTATGAAGTCTGTATGTTCAGATGTGTTTATATGACCTACAAATTACATGTTCATGATGTGTTTGACGGAATGCATATCATGGATAGGCATTGTCAAATCAATTCCTTGTTCAAGTTTTGCATTAGATCCCTTTCCATCACGTGATGTATCATTTCTAAAAGTTTCATGATGCTGTGGGTAGTGGTCTGAATCTTGGCCCAAGAAAAGTGGCTTAGAATATGGGGTCACTGCCACAAAATTTCTTTAAAAAGGTTGCAGTTGCATGGATGCCTTGTTGTGAATGCGACTGGAAGGTTTTAGTTGCATGGAGGGCTTGTCATTAGCGCAACAGCGGCTCTAGATCAACATAATATTTACTTATCTCAGGGGTTGAGCACCTAGCAGGGTTGGTTGGATCATGAAGGCCCCATAGTATCTAAGGGAGGTTATATTGGTCTTATCTCATCGGTTCCACTTCCTTAACTATACTTGGGAAGTTTCATCATCTCATAGTAACTCTTCATCACATGTCTACCCTGGTGGACTAGTTAGCTTGGGTAAATTTGGGAGGAGGCGATTACATATATCATGTAGAAAACATATATTGGTAAGTGATAAATATGATGGAAAATGCATCTTTTCACTATTCTACAAGAGTTGTATAGGGACCTCTACAACACTATAGGAAACATGAAAATAAAGAAAAACTGAACTACAAGAAGGGGTAGAATGCCTCGTTAAGAAATAATACTAGAGACTTAGCTCGAATAAATCAATGGATAACATTTTTATACAGAAAAAATGAATGATTCCACCTTAAAATTTAGAGGAAATTGGTAGTTATGATCATCAATAGTCTATTTGTGAGAAGAATATTAAAACGTGATATAATATTAGTTAAGTGAAAGGAAATGGAAATACAAAATGGTCCCTCAAAGTACCCTGTGTGGAATCTACCCAAATATTTTAGTAACCTGAAAAAATCAAGCACTAAAACACTCACTATGAAACATTCTTCATGAAAGTAGTAGTAAAGTAGAGTACACTATTTAATTTGAAAATAACTAGCCTGAGAGATCTAAGAAGCTTAAAAGAAGGTAAAAAAATTATTGAATCCATAAAGTTGAGTCTCAAACACAATTTATAGAAATGAAGGACCATTCCCATTTTGATCCGAATGGAAAATGGCATCAACCCATAGTATTCATCTACCCATGTTATCCATCCACCCATGGAATTTACCCATGGTATTGTAAATGGAATCGACCCATGGTATTCATCCACCCATGATATTTATTCGCCCATGATATGTATCCACCCATGGTATTCATCCACACATGGAATTTACCCATGGTATTGTAAGTGGTACCTACCCATGGTATTGGCCTATGGTATCTACACATGGTATTGTAACTAAAAAAAGGCTATAAATAACAAGCCTCAGTTTGTAAAAAGACAGATTGTCCACCACAATGTAGCTTCTACAGTTATTCTCTGTTTTAATAAAACAAGTTTCTTTGTGGTTTTATTTTCTTTGTGTTCTCTCTTTTTTTCTGGCATTGTAATTTTGCAGATCTGGTCAGATCCATTTCAAATTTTAGATCTTGGGGGTCTCCTCCCAAGATCTGGATCAGTGGTATCAGATTTAGGTTACGCCTCCATGGGAATGAGGGTTTGAAACATATTTCAGTTTCAATGTTTTGCAGCCATCTTCAGCAAAATCCATGAATTTTTTTGGGCGGCGAGTTTTCAGATCATATCTAAAACTTTTGATGAAAAATTTGCAAAAAAAAAAGACCAGATCTAGATTCCTTGCGAAAAAATACTCAAATTAAAAAAAAAAATTGGCCAAATTGGAGTTCGGATGAGGGAGATATCGCTGATTCAAAATCAACAATGTTGAAGCAATTTTTCTGACGATAATTCATGGACGGCGGCTCTCCTGTCATTTTTCGCAATTTTTAGTGCAAAATTTCAGAAGGATGGATATAAATCTGAGCTCCTCTTGAAAAATCCCCCAATTTCAAAAAAAAAATCGGTCGAATCGGAGTCTGGATGTGGGAGTTATCGCTGATTTAAAATCAACTCTTTTTTTCAGAAATTTTGTGACGGCGAGATAGTTCCAGCGTGAATCTGAGAGTCTAGAGTCTCCAGATAGTGGTTTCAAGCGTGTTGGAAGATGCGTAATGATCATTCCATTTCCAAAAATAGGTTATAATAAATATTCTGAGTTATATTGACCGAGTTATGCTCATTTTAAATCTGGAGCAGCATTCGGAGCGGGTTCCCTTTGGAGACGTGCCCTCCCACCCCGCTTTAGTAGGCACCTGCTTCACATTCATCAGTTTCAGCATAGTAGCATTCGGATAGGGTTATTTAGAGATGTGCCCTCCCACCCCAATCTATGTAGGCACTTGCTATTTAATCAACAATCAGCATCACGGTTATGGGTCAACCGCACAAAATCTTTTTCATCGAAGTCCATTTGCTAGGTCGCACACTGTTAGTCACACAGTTGGTCACAAGCATTACAGGGTATCTCTATTCTCGGATCTTCGTTTTTCATGGTTTTGGTTCATCCACAAACCCACACTTCATCGAAGTCCATTTGCTAGGCCGCGCACTGTCAATATCACAGTTGGTCACAAGCATTATAGGGTATCTCTATCCTCGGATCTTCGTTTATCACGGTTATGGGTTAACTACACAAAACCCTTCTCTTTAGTGGCTATACATATTCAAAAAATGCTTCTCCGGAGGGAACTTCACGCAATGGGGACCATTTCTTCTTAAGGAGGGAGAAATGATCCAAATGGAAAATGGCATCAACCCATAGTATTCATCTACCCATGTTATCCATCCACCCATGGAATTTACCCATGGTATTGTAAATGGCATCGACCCATGGTATTCATCCACCCATGATATTTATTCGCCCATGGTATGTATCCACCCATGGTATTCATCCACACATGGAATTTACCCATGGTATTGTAAGTGGTACCTACCCATGGTATTGGCCTACGGTATCTACACATGGTATTGTAACTCAAAAAAGGCTATAAATAACAAGCCTCAGTTTGTAAAAGGACAGATTTTCCACCACAATGTAGCTTCTACAGTTATTCTCTGTTTTAATAAAACAAGTTTCTTTGTGGTTTTATTTTCTTTGTGTTCTCTATTTTTTTCTGGCATTGTAATTTTGCAGATCTGGTCAGATCCATTTCAAATTTTAGATCTTGGGGTCTCCTCCCAAGATCTGGATCACATTTTTATGTGGACTAGTT